>JAOEHY010013376.1:0-24282 GCA_025447955.1 Psilopsiagon aurifrons | reverse complement strand
GAAGTTTAGATTGGATATGAGGAAGAAATTCTTTACTGTGAGGGTGGTGAAGCACTGGAATGGGTTGCCCAGGGAAGCTGTGAATGCTCCATCCCTGGCAGTGTTCAAGGCTGAGCTGGACAGAGCCTTGGGTGATATGGTTTAATGGCAGGTGTCCCTGCCCATGGTAGGGTTGGAACTGCATGATCTTCAGGTCCTTTCCAACCCTAACTATTCTATGATTCTAAGTAGCTGTTAAGGACCACAAATCAGGAAGTAACAAAAATGTGAACAGTTAGGCTCAGCTTCAAATGCACTTTTAAATACTGTCAATACAAATATAAAATACAGAGTTATTTATGGCACTACTGCAGCATTCTTATTTCTTTTTTGCCTTTTTTAAAATACAGAAACAGCACTGCATGAATAGTCTATGCCTACAGTGTCGAGTGTACTATACAAGAGCCCAATCTGCTATAGCGATGCATTCAGTGCACGTATGCTGACCTGGATTTTCTTCTTCAAACTTTATCATTTTGCCTTCAGGGCATTTCAATTCAAATGCTGTTCAGAAAACCACTACTCAGGTAAGCACCTTTCTCCATGTTTTATACAATAAATGCTTAAAGGAGAACAAAGTAGTAAGCTCTTGAGCAGGAATAGCCAAGTACCTGTGTATGCTTGAAAAACCTCAGCAAGATCGTGACATGAATTTCAGTAATAGCTATTCCATTAACCCATGCTTTGCTAGTTAAGAGGCACTCATAGATAAAGTCTACAGGGCATGCCAAAACTAAGAGAGTCTCCAGCCAGTCCATATGGCACAGCGCTAAACTCATGCTACCACTTTGAGCTGGTTATCATGGTATCCAGCTCTCTGTGATGGGCCGCCCAGGGAGGCCACAGAGAGCCGAGCTGCTGGCACAGCCCTCCGCTGGCAGGAAGGAGAGGCAACTCTCAGCAATGGAGCAAGGGAATGATATGGAGCAAGGCTGAGCTAGGTGAAGGAGAAGACCCCAAAATATCTCTCAGAGACCTTGTTCTGCAGGGTTTTCTGTTCTGAGATTCATCTAAATGGAGCTAGCAGACACTTTGCTGCATTCACAGCTTTGATAAGCTATCACAGTCTGATAGCTTCAATACAGCAGACAAAGAGTGAGCTTCCCTTTATTATGGCGCTATGTGGTATGCCATAAATAACTGCTAAGGAAGAATAACTAAACAAATACTTCAAATACATCAGCAGATAAACTGGGCAGAATACATTTGGTGATCACATCAGCCTTGCTATTGTATTGCTTTAATTTGCTTTTTAATCCAGCAAGCAGTAGCATTGATAGCAGGTCTCTTAGTCATTATTGAAGTCTAATTGTTCTTTTTACTCATCTCCCAGAGGGCCCACTGATCAGCGCGGGGCATTAGAGAGAGGAAGGCTTGCTAACCCCACCAAATCCAGGGAATGCAGCCCAGCCAGCATGACATGAGGTGCTCCAGGAGACCTGGGCTTGATCCCTGGGCCAGGGGGTAGCAGTGCATTTTGGTTTCCAGTGCACAAGTACATCCCACTTCTGGTATAGTGAGGAGGAGACACTTCCACTCCACACTCAGTGGCTCCTCTGCAGTCACCATAAAGTTATGGTGGGGGCTGCAGGGACAGAGAACCTGTTTTTCAGTTAAGCCCTGTACTGGATTCACCATATATCAACAGCAACAGTTCTGCCCATATAACAACAGCAACAGCTTCACTTGTATAAACTTCTCCACAAACAGAACTACTTGGATGCAGCTGCTTAGCTGTTTAAAAATAGCTGAAAACACACAGAAAAAGACTTTTCAATAATCAGGTTTCCACAGCCAAGAGTTTATGGGGAAAATCCTATGAACATGACAGCTATGTACATGCCTAACGCTTCTTACATTGAATGAGCTGTTTGCCCTACAGGCAGCACCACAGTGGCTCTGTGCTTCAGCACGGAATTCATTCAGTGTACACTGGTTTTAAAGATTCTTCAACTTCCTGAAAACATTTGTAACTTCTGTCTTTTTCAAAGAAGTTCAAGAAAGCTAAAAGTAAGCACCATCAGCTTCTAGAAGAAACCTTTCTGTACCTACTACACCCCACCACTGCTGAGCTGTTCTGTTGCGGGGGGTATGTGTGGAAAGCAGCATTTTCCTAAAATCTCATTCAGTGCCCTCTGTTTTTAAGAGTAGACTTACCCTTGGAAATGTGAAGGATTATTGTTAAGATAACATTCTACCTTTTACCCAAACACCCTAGAAGTGTTCTTCTTTCCAAAAACATAAGCCAATTCACCTTTTACCTTGAACACCTGAGGTCTCTGCTCTGACAGATCTAAATGTTACTTCCTCCTTTTGGAAGACTTTAATTTTTCAGGCATTCATTCTTAGAATGAAAACAGCATCACAGATTGATTGCTGCCCATTCAGTAAGTGCCAGTCAGTGGTATTATAACTACCTCCTGCTGTTGAAAAGTCACTTGGAAAGCGTGAGAGTCAGCTCCTCTCTCCCTGTTTTTCAGTAACACTGCCTGGGTGCTTCAGATCACTAAGCATAAAAGGATTCAAAAGCGATCAGACACGTTCACGGAAGATACCAAACACAATGGGGAAGACACAATGTTTAGCTTAGAGAATCCCAATGCTGCCGGAAGATAGAAACATGTCCTGCGTTACACTTCTTTTAACCTCTAGGAGCTGTTGCTCTTCTCCATTCCTGCTGGGAAGCGTGTCTTTCACACTGGTTTAGTCACCACATAAGAGGACTGTGCCACCAGCAAAACAGATATCTTCTAGCACCATTTTAAAGCTGTGACAAATGTGCTGTGTCTGTCTAGGATTCAACAATAGAGTCAATAGCAGTATTAAACAGGAGGGTGAAAGGAGGCTGCCTCTTTTATTTTTTGACACCAGTGTTTATGTTAAAGTAAACACAGATTTGAGTGACTTATTTAAATGGGGAAGTTACAACCCAATTTAAAGCCTCAGTGGTGTTAATTATTTTTTCTTGGCATACTCTAACACATTGAAATGTGCCAGAGCAAATTGCAACAGAAACTGTCAAATGCCTTCCCAAACCTATGCAGTTAGGGGAAAAAAAAAAAAATCACTGCCATGCATTACTCTCTTTCACGCTAATTTTGGGACTGAAAACCCAGCTAACACATCACCCTCGGCACTGAAACTCATTCAGACCCTCTGTCAGCTTTGCTTCACCTCGATTTCTGCTGCCTAACAGAGCAAGGAGCACCCAAAGGCCAAACACACGTGAGCCACCAGCTCTCCTGCAGTGCAGCATTGCAGCTCCCTGCACGGCTTCAGCAACACAACCACAGCTCTCCCATGGGTTCAGCTGCACCTTATTCCACCTTGAAGCATCTACTCAGTCACGGTGCCGTAGCCAGGCTTGGAGCTGCAAGCTAGGCTAGAAAAAATTAGCCTTATTCTGCAAAACTGAGATTTCTCCAAGGCAAAGGATTTAATTTTAACCATAGTATTAACAAAGTAACATCTACCCATAGCATTGTTTTGGATGAAAAGGGACTATTTGTTTGCCGAGTTATAGTTAGCTGAGGAAGTAAAGGCTCCTGTGTGGTTTTTACTTAGCACCAATCCTTTATGTGATGGAAATCACATTTCCTTTTGAAACACTAATTTTACATTCCATAGCTGTCTCTGGAAGCAGTTATCTGACCCTAAACTGCGGTGTTTGGAACAGCTTTACTACCCCCCGGCATAGCTTTTCTTTAAGCTCAAACGAGGAAGAGCATCTCTGTAAACCATCCCAGAGACACAAATTTCAGCCGCTTGAATCTTTTTAAAGGTTCAATGCTAATGAGCATCTTCACTACCTTTTCCAGCAGTAACTGAAGCAATGGCTTGCAGTTAATTAATTATATGTTCACCTATAAAGAAATGCTTCTGTTTCTTTTAATAATGCATCACTACTCATTTCCCCATAGCCTGTTAATGATAACTTGAATATTACACTTAAAAGCTGCATCCACTGTAAGGGAAAAAGTGCCTATATAAAAAGATTCTGGTGACTACACTATTTTAAGAGACTCACAGGAAATCATATACGCCCCTATGAATTCCTACAACAACTACAAAATCTTACTGCTTCAGGAAGAGAAAAAAAAACCCAAACCACACTCATGAAGTTAAACAGCCATCATTTCTGCTTGACATTTCCAAAGCAACAAATAAATGCGGTAACTGCTCCTGCCTTCAGGCCACTGAGTTCTGACTTAATACCACTAATTAAAACAAACCTACATCATAAGAAATATCTCAGCAACAAGCAGAATTTGAATTATTCAAATTCAGAGTGTGAACTAATACATTCCCTTTATTAAAGAATATTGAATGACAACAAATTATCCTTTCCAACCTGGCACTGTGAGCAAGAGATTTGCTATGATTTTTAATGGTAACAGCCCTAGCTGAAGGATGGAAAGGGCCAATCCTTGAGCGGGCCTTGAAGCTGTTCTCCAAGGATACAGCCTCCATCAGCTCCAGAGCATTCAGCCATGGTGAACAGCCCTGGCTGTGTACAATATACTGGGATCTTCCAAATGTCATGGCAAGCTTGTTCTCATAACTTATTCTCATTAAAGACCCTTTTTCTTCAGACTTTCAGAGGGGTCTGCACCCAGACATGCAAGGATTTGGATTGTGACTGCCCTTACACAAATGCAGAGCACTGGGTGGGCTGCACTCCATGCAGCCTCCATCAATACTCTGTCAATACAGCTTCAGCAACGCAACCACAGAAATCCCCAGTCCAGCAGATTCCTTCAGCACACACATGATTTTTAAACACTCTACAACACATCTGAAACTCTGTACATGCTTAGTTCATTGGATCATGGCATGAATATCCATGCCTATGCTTCTGCACACATGGAATATTTCCTGTGGGACTTGCTTCGGGCAAAATTCCTAAGCTTTCGACTGAAGTTTTTTCCTGTGCTCTCCAAGAACTGTAGAAGCAACTGTAAAATTGAGTATACAACCATTTCTTCGTGCTTCCCCTCAATCACCTTGCAAATCCAAAACTGGCCTGAATAGACACTGCTGGAAAAGGCACAAGGTTTTTTCCATTCCAAATATTTGTTTAGGCAGCAAATCCAGCTGATGTGATACAACCCTGTCCACTTCTGGTCCATGCCAACATTATCTTCCTTTGTTATTTTGCTCCCACTGAAGAAAGTATTTAAATGAAAAGCATGCTAATCTTTTTATGCTCTGAAACACACACATCTGTTATAAATACCTAACCTTCCTGGAACACAACTCCTCCAAATACACATTGCACACACACTCCAACATCTCTAGATTTCTCCTTGGCAATATGCTGCAAACCAAATTGAACAAAGCTGATCTCAACATGGGAAGTTACAGTAAACAAAAATGTTCAAGATCTTGAGTTTATTCTTGGCAATTTCATCAGTTTGAACTTTTTACACCCACTAAACAAGTCAGAGCTCGCCAAATAGCAATACACATTTGCAAGTCTCGGCTGAGTCTTTCTGGGTGAAATAACATCCTGAGGTCATGTAACTGCTCCATTTTTGAAGAAAGTGAAGAAAATGTATGAACAAACAGCAGGAGCACCTCCAGTATACCACACATATGCTACTTGTCTTAAAAAGTGGGAAAAAAAAAACCAGTGACATAAACTCTTTTAACCCAAGACATTGATGAGGTAGCTTTTATCAGCATAAATGATACACAGTTCTGCAAGATCCCCATTGTTGAATCTCTATGTGCATAATCATTACTGTGACTGGTATTTCAAACTAAGCAAAGAAAAGTGGAGAAGTGTTAGACCTGGAGGTCAGAAAAACAACTTTCAGAAAAGGACAACAGAGTTCTCCTCTAAGAATAAAAGAGAAGTGAACTTCGTGGACTACTGGATCCGCATGTTGTGTTATAGCCAAGAGAGCCAAGAGTTGTGTTGGTTTGTAAGTCATGAGGATCTGATTCAACCCAACTCAGAAGCAGTGACTCTCTTGTGAATCACTAGCAGCAAATAATGTTCTTTAGATTTTGCCACTTTCTACAAATATGCTGAGGTGCTTGAGATTTACAGCAGCTGTGGCCAAATGTGCTCAAGGTGCCCTTCCCTTCACTCTTACTTGTCACTCACTGTACTCATCACAGACACCGAATACATCCATGGGACACTTAAGAGGTGGTTTCCCACCAAGCTCCCTCCAGACCCAAAACACATAGAACATTAGTCCCCAGTGGCTAAAGGCATTAAAATGGTACAGCATTTTCAAGGCAGACCCATTTTATGGTCTGAAGAGGGGGCATTTTATTTCGTGACATTCCCTGGAAATCCTTTCCAGGAAGGTAGGTGTCGAGGTACCATCAGTTTTAAACATCCTATTCACACTGCCACCAGATTAATCCCCAAAGTGCTGCTTCCCTAGGGCAGTGGTAATACTACTTCAGTTTATAGAGGTCAAGACTAGAATAACCAGCACCTCCTTCACAGCCTCAGCAAAGGGGCACTGATCAAAGTCAGTAATTCTGCTCCTTTTTCACCCAGCCAAGTACCCAAGTAGCAGTGGACTGCATGTCTTTTAGTTGAACTGGTAAATACACAATATTAAGTCTCATTTCTACATATAGCTGACAGAAGGTAGATACAGAGTCTAAGGCTGTGCAGCACTCAGTGTGGGTGTTCAGATTCACACAGCTTCTCTCAGTTTTCCCCAAATGATGCTTTTTCCTTCTGTCTCCCTTTATTTACTGATGCCAACAGGGCTGTGGCAGACAAACTGACTGCCCAGTGGTGCAGTTTGCTCAAAAAATGGGCAGGCTTTGACTCAACCTTATCTCGTATGGTAGCTCAGCCCAGGGTCAGTGCCTCAAGTAAGAAAACACACTTCAAGCGCTGCTTTCACCAGCTCCATCCTAGCCTAGGACAGCCTTGACTGCAGGAGAGAGTTCTCTGACCTTAGCATATCCTTCTGGAGAGCTGTGCTGGAGCCTATAGGGAGGCAGCATTACTCAAGCCCTGTTCAGTATTACCACACCAAAGATTATTGCACTGGTTTTGCTTCTCTTTACAATCAGATAATAAATACGAGCAGGAAAGCACCATCCATGCACACAATAAAACAGCACAGGTTATAATGAAGATCATGGAGGAGGAGATCTTGCTTTCTCTCCTACTGAAGCTGTGGGTGCCTTTGCCATGTGGGTACCATGTTCAGGACCTTGCCAGCCCCATGTCTTGCAGGAAGGAGGCACGATGGGGCTGTCACCCAGCTCCATGAAAGGCAGCTGGCTGCCAGTCGGGTGGGTGCAGGCAGAGCCCTGTGGGATTCCCCAGGCAAGGCACAGGCAGCCTTTGGCTCTATCCTAGACAGGCATCAGTGCAGCCAACACACGTCTTTGGAGCTGGCAGGAAAGCTTGTTTGCTCTGGATCTGGATTTCTAATTTCTTTGTTTTGTTAGGAAACAAGTAAAAACATTACTAGTGGCAAACTTCATGCAAAACAGAGGAAACCTCTTAGACTGCCTCCAGACGCAGAGCCCCCACAGCAGAATGAGTTTTAACATCAGAATTACTTACATTGCTAATTTCAATCAAGATTTACTGCAACATAATAGTTTTAAAAAGCAGACTTAAATCAGTGCCATTTTATCAAGCCTATTTCTTTGCCTAATTACTTTCCTAAGGAAAAGCCCATTCAATCTGCAGGAACACAGCGCATTTCAGTAATGAAACTGCAGCTCTGTACATTCAATCTGGCTCTGTATTTTCCAGCTTGTAAAAACACAAAACCAAAAGAAAAAACAAAACCAAACAAAAATACTCCAAAAAAAAAACCCCAAACAACCCAAAAACATCCCTTATACTCCAAAACATTTCCCATAGTACCAAGGACTATATCTGCCATGTCTCCATGTAGAAGAGTAAAAGGAAAGGCTACAGTCCACCTCCTGGATTTCCCAGTTTCTAGGGGTTTTTTCTGTTTCACCTTCATCCCCTCCAC
The DNA here is from genome assembly GCA_025447955.1 of Psilopsiagon aurifrons. Classification (NCBI taxonomy): domain Eukaryota; kingdom Metazoa; phylum Chordata; class Aves; order Psittaciformes; family Psittacidae; genus Psilopsiagon; species Psilopsiagon aurifrons. The sequence continues at coordinate 16,267 of JAOEHY010013376.1, read as the reverse complement.
ATGATTCTTCTCAAGATTCAATGTTTGTAGTCAGCTCCAAACTAGCCTAATTCTAAGCTAAACCAGTGGAATCATTTTACTCTCCAGCAGCTGATATCCCCTGAGCTTTGCCCCTGGTTAGGCCTGTTTAGGCAGAGTCCTGGAGAGCTTCACCATACCCAACGGCCAGAAGAATCCACTCACACACACCCAACAGCAATGCTGTACTCTCTTCCTTGCTATTACTCTCAGAGGAGTGTAGATTTATAGCCTTCTATAGTCTACACTTTGCCAGACTTAATCTCTACTTGCTTCTTTCTTCAGGCTCCCCTCCAGCGTTTTAATTATTTATTGCTCTCTTATCTAAAGCCCTTCCAGTTAGTCTGTGTCATTCTGACACTGAAAAAGCACAGAAGTAAAATGGCATTTTAAATGCAGGCACCACAGCTTTACAAAGCAGTCTGTAACCTACAGGCAGATTCATTTAACTACCACCTAAGTCTCCTTCGTGCCTGTTGCTTGCCAGGTGTTCTGCCCCAGCTAAATGTCTGCTTTGGTTTACTTCCACCCAATAAGCTTGCTTACACATGAGGTTGAATTTCATTGTTTCTTATTCATGCTTCTCATATCACAAGCTGCCCTATTTTGCTGTTTTATCCATCTTTAAACACATTAGCAATTCAATATGCTACAGTCTGCAAGTCCTCCTGTTTCTCATGCACCAGCCTGGAAGACAAGTCTCCAGGCTTGAGACTTTGTGGGAAACCTCAGCCAGACAGAGGGCCTGGAGAAGGTACACAACAGCTTCTTCCCACTCTAGAGATATTAATTTCCTTCCAGCAGATGAAGCATCACATATGGAGGCTGGCAGTCATTCCCAACTTAGAACACTTGTCTTGCTGTCACCACCAGTAGGTCACCCCTTCTCCAGCCTGACTGACTTTTACAGAAGTCCTGTACTGCAGTAACACCTCCTCAATGGTGTCTGTATGATATATCCTAAGGACAGTAATTCCAACACAATTTGTATTCTCCTGCCCTCCTCCTGGGGCACATGTATTACTACAGTGAGCTCAGTAGAATTTATCTGCTGCCCAAGTGCAACTAGATGAATTCTTTACAACACTAAAACATTACATCCTCCACAATGATTTTGCTGTGATTTTCCAGACTTCCTCATTTACCGCTGCTGAGAATATCAGCCCACATCAGCAGCATCTATCACACTGCATAGCTCTGCCAGTGCAAGCTAGGACCAAGGCATATATGATGCCTGGGTTTCATTGCTGCTCAGCACACAGCTGTGTTCACTCAGACTGTTGAGAAGAGCACCCACATTTACTCACTGCAAAGGCACAGGACACAGAGGTCTCCACTGCCTGCGCTGAACAATACCTTGTGTCTGCCACCATCTCTATTCCTCACTTCTTTCAGCATGGACAGAATTCCATCTAGACACATGGACCAAGCAGCCGAGGAACTGCTCCTCAGAATGGTAATAGTTTGGTAAGGAGATTTATTAGTCCAGCCCAGCAGCATGCGCACTCGAGGCTTGGGCTGAAGCAGAGTGCTGCCAGCAGTGGTGCCTCTTCTATTATACTCATAAACGCTTAGCAATCCATGTGTCACACAATACCTGCATTACTTTTCCCCCTTCTTTCCTACAGTCACTCCTTACTACAGCAGCTGAGTATCATGCAAAAATCAGTATTAGGAAAGCCCCTATGTGCATTTAGTAGATGCACTTAGTAGAAGCCTCTGGCACTTCATTTTTGGGGAGTAATTACTTACCAATGTAGGACGCAAAGCATTTATGTCTTAATAATAGCAGTTTCTCATATCTTGGCTACATTGTATGTATTCCTCTCTTTTTTTTTCCCTTCTCATTTCCACAACATACTTTCTTAATAAACTTAATGGCAATACTGTGATTTTAATTGCAGTTGGAATATATCCAAACCACTACATCTACTCTGGAGACCTGCTGATTTATGGTCATCTTTTAATAAGCTGCTATTGGTTTTATTAAAGCACCTCTGAGTGCTATTGCAGTGGAGCTATTTGCAATTGCAAATGAACAATGAGGCAGATTTTCTAAGGAAAAAAAAATCCTGAGGGCTGTGGAAAATACACACAAGAGAAACAGCTTCACCGACATGATTGCACATAATTCTGCAAGATTCTAAATTGCTATGTACACTGTTTAAACTAGACTAGAAGAGCTCTTAAAAAGAAATGTGGCTTTTTGATTGCTTCCAAAGACAAATCTGGACAATCCTGTGTCAGAGATGCATTATTCAGAAGATGTATAGCAGAATTACAACACAGAAATATTTTAAGCCCTTAGATATTTCTAAACAAAGAAGGGTTTTAATAAAGCCTATGAAATGAAATCAGCAGTGTCAGGAAAGGAGGCAGACCAAAAACCAAAGGCTAGTACGCGAACAAAGACACAGTTGGTACTGCATTTGTGTGAAGTATACCACAACTGCTGGCCACACTATACTTACAACTGCCTTGGCAACAATTCAGAGGAGGCTATTAAATAGACCTCTGTCAAAACTGGATCCTTCCCATCCTAGCTTCTTCTGACTAACCACAAGGAGAAAATAATGAAAACAAAGAGGAAATAAATGTAGAAAAAGATTTAGCAAAGAAAAACCACACCATGGATTGATTAGGCCTGTTGTGTACTCAGGGCTTTTGGTTTTGCCTCCCTCTTGTCATGATTAATTCTTCTGCAGATACTCTGTTGCATATTATGGTACAATGGGGATTTTGGAATGAAAGACAAACTGTTGTTATAACCAAGTAAACATTGAATGGCATCATTCTAGTTTACTGTATTGTGAAACTGCAAAAACAAAGACAACCAACCCAGAGAGACAATGAGGAAGTCAGACAAGTAGAAAGTAAAAGTGGCACCACTATAAACTACTGTGTGTGTATATATATATATACACACACACAATAAACTAATGACCTACATTAATTTTGATCCTTCTCTGAAAAGGCTCTGCTTGCTTTAAGATAACCAACAGAAGACAAAACTGCTGGTCACTTACAGGCACCTTTGGCTCTTCTGTTACGTTGCAGAGAAAATACTGAGGGAAATTCACCTTTACCCCAGGATTCAGTAACACCATTCAGGATAAGGAGAGGATGTTTTAAAAACTTAGAATAGGATCCTGGACAAGAAACCTGTTTCTCAGGAGCACTGCACACTTCAGAGCTCCGGAGTGATTCCCATCTGGCAGCATGAGGAGCCAGGCACTGCCTCCAACATGACAAGCTGTCCTAGGACCTGACTCTGGAGGATCAGGGCAGAGATCTGAATGCAACCACGTTCTGACTTGAGTTCACCTCCTGCTTCCTGGTGTGAACACAAGTAGCTTTTAAATAATCATACCTTCTAGCAAAACTGGAATCTCAAAAGGCATGGAATGTAGGAGGAATAAATCTATCAAGAATTAAAGTTCAGGCCTCTTCTCAAAATTTACTGTAGCATTTGAATGACCTCTCTGCAGGGAAGCAAAGGCAGTGCCAGCAGCTACAACCACATCCACAGTCCAGTCAATCTGAGCCTGTGGAACAAGTTCATATTTGGCACAGGTGCTCAAAAACATCTTAAATGCTGCATGAAGTAGCACAAAAATTAAACCTAAATATGAGCTATCACATTCCTTAGAGCATAAACCAGATGCCTGAGGGGAATGAAGACAGGCAGCACATCATTAGAAAGAAAAATGCTGAGTCAGATTGATCTTTTATTCCAAAGTGGCAAAATCAGATTGCAGCTTGGCATGTGCCTCACTCAGTCCCTCGGCAGGAGGAACAGATTTATTCAGATGACAAGTAGCAGGGAACACACAGAAATGGCACAGACACGGCACAGACACACGTCTCATTGAAGCAGAAAAGGGAACTTGTAGGATGTTGATAGGAAAGCACCAGGTGAAACAGCTGTGTATGAACAGTGGGTTTCAAACTTTTTTTAACATCTAGACTCCTGTACTTTTTCTAGTGGCAGTGTGAAGTGCTCCAAAGTGTATTTATATCTAAGTAGGAAACTTGCTTTTCCTTTCAATAGGTCCCCTAGAAGTAGTCCATGAGCCATAAGCTGTCCTGGCTGAAATCAGATCTTCACTCTAAGCAACTCATTCACCTACAGCAGCAAAGAGCAAAAGCCAGAAGAAGGAGGCAACAAAAAGATGAGCTGTCCTTCACCCCAAATTTGTTCTGTCCTGGAAAAGCTGAAGGTATCTCCTGGCCTGCCACCCTCCAACACCCTGCCCTGCTCAGACCTGATCACTGCAGCCTCTCAGCCCCTTCATTCCATAGGGCTACCACCACCACAACTTGCAACCCAGGAAACTCTGGAGGAGGCAAAGCCAGGAATATTTGTTCTTAAATAGTTTATCGTAAATGTTTGAAAGGTCTGTTTCCATCTCCACTTAGTGAATATGTGCTCTACTTACTCTGGGATAACAAGAGTCCCTTTTATATAGTTCTCATGAATTTCATAGCCCTGAGAGTAGCAGTGCATCACAAACTTGCCCATTTGGACTCATCCAAATTCACAGCCTCTCGCCATGCACAACAAATGCTGACAGTAATACCCCATTTCCTTACTTAAAGGAGTAACTTCAGTGGATGCAGAGCATTACATAAAAGACTTTCAGTTTTATTACAGCTCTCAATAGAAAGGCTTTGGATAATTGTTGCCTACTGATCTCTCTAATCTTTAATTTTCATTTCACAGAAGACTGTTTCATGGTTACTGTCAGAAGCGAGAGGACGATGAATACGAACAGGGAATAACTCAAAATCAAACTGGAAAAGAGATTCACCACCAAATCCTATTCTTTCCTATTTGCATTGTAGAAGTATTTAAACAGCAACAGAGCTTCACTCACAAAAAATGTGGACAATGTTATTAGCTCACAAGAAAATAAAGTCAAATACTATCCTATAAAAAGAGTTTTGCAGTAAAACATGAAGCATCCCCCATTCTTCAGCTCACAGAGTGGGTTACACAATGCCTTGAATAGACAAAGATGCAACAACAGCATAACCAGAAGCAGCAGCATCTTAACCACAAAGACACTCCAGCACACCCTTGGAAACATAAACATTTCTGGTGCTTTTTTCCTGCTTTCAGGTAGTCCAGGTTGTGACTGCAATGACAAACCACATTTAGGGGACTGAGCCCTTTGCTCAACTGAGAGTAACTCAGTTCCAGGCACTGAGCTGAATTTGGATACTTATATGGATAACTTATTTGCATACTTACAATAACCATATGATTCCTTTCTAACCAAGGAACACAATGTAATCCGGATATACAAGATGTTCCAGAGATGTAAAACCAGAGCAACATGTGTTGACTTCTCCTCCCCCTCCCAGACTAGCTGGATCTTATGGCACAATGTTCTTAAGCTAATTCACACAAGGCCAAAGACCCTGGGAAAGACTTAAGATACACAGGACTCAACAGCCTGAGCATAATGGTGAATACAAGAGAGTAAACAATCTTTGCACCTTGACTTATGACAAAAAGAAGTCAAATCTGTCATACTAGTATTTTTACATGAAGCTCCAAGCAGCAAATATTCTCATAAACATTTTTAATGCAAAACAAACGCCGTGTTTATTTTGGAGTGCTCCTGTACCTGTTTGTTTTCATAACATTATCTTAATTTTGAGCATTTCTAGACTGCAGATACAGAGGCAATGCTCCAGCAAGGCAGTCAGAAAACCAGACATCATTTCCTCTATTGCTCCAATGAGAAAAGTCCAAACAAGCCCTTGTACCAGTGGGAATGCTGGTCTGACAAGCAGGAATAAGTATAAAAATCATGCAGCGCCTGAGGTTATAAACACAGTGTGCAACTGCTGCTTGCAAAGCTTCAGATACACAGGACACTGACCATTATTACTGTGCTTTATTTTCCCCATATGCCGTCTGTGAAGCAAGATAAACCAATACCAGGCAACAAGAGGTGTGCTGTCTTCAAGGACAGGTTAAATCAAACTGTGCCATGAAAACACTTGTTTTCACAAATGTATTTTTAGCATAATCCCAAGGATATAATTCTATCTTACTCCCACATGGTGCCTTCTTATCAAGTCATGCAGTCTGCGTTATAATTCAGGGCAAACAACCCTGACTGCTGCATTCTGCAGTCGTGAAGAAAAGCCACTGGTTTTAAAAGCACCACATTCAAAGTGAATTGCATTGTTTGCATAAAAAATGTTACCAAGAATATTCACAGACCACTTCAATTTTATTCCAAATAGGAGAGGAATTACTTCAAAGAACTATAAATTGAGAGGAAGAGGACCAAATCTAAGCACAGCTCATTAAGTGACGCGATGACTTGAAAGACAACAAAAAAATCTAGGTTTTAGTTATAAAAATGATGTTGCAGCCCCCAAACTGGCATATTTGCAGGTGCGACCTGCATGTAACCCCTACAACAACATGTGCCTGGGTCCATAGATGCTCCAAAGTGGTTCCAGGCAGAGTTAAGGACACTGTGTACTTGTATCTGCCAGTATTTCTTTCAGTCAGTATTCTGGATGACAGTGAGGGAGCCTTGCAAAACATGAGCCTCTCAATGATTTTACAGGGCTGGATGGCAGCTCCATTTCCTTCTCCAGATGGGCTCTACAGAATATTTCTTCAGATGTTTCTACAGAACACAGTGCTCAGACCGAAACAATAATTAGATTTCACTTTGGGGTTCTGGTTTCTAGAACTGGTTATAGAAGTGGGCCTTCATGCTAAACTGTTTGTGTAGATCCTTTTACATGGCAAATACTTCAGAATCACACTGCAAGTGTGGACTCAGGAAACAAATCACTGTAGCAGAGGGCACGAATAACAACTTGCACACACACATCTCTTTTTAACTGTACATGGAGAATCTGGCTATTTCCATACTTTTCTTTCGCTGTGGGAAAGCCCCTGCCATACATAAAAGAAATACAAATTGTAGTATTTTATACTGAAGCAGGGTAATGTAAAATCTTAAGGTTAAAACCTAGGAAAAGCAACAGGACATAAGCTGAGGATTCACTGTTACAAGTGACAGCTGAAGTGCCACAATCCTCTAGGAAAAACCTAAAGCTCATTATCCTATCACCAGAGGAAGTTCTATTGCTCCAGAGCAAACTGACGGGATCACAGCACTTTTATTGCTGATTACAGGTAAAACAGTGCTCCCCCTTAAAACATTAAATATAAAACCATTAGTAATTGCATGCATGGGAATAAAAATGACTGGTACATGTGGAGATCAAAGACAAAAGCAACAGCAATGTAACTTCAAAGTGTTTTCTAACCACTTAAGTTTTTTTCAAGGACAGTTACTTTCTGTGCAGATCCCTGATTAAACGGGTGCCAAAGGGTCTGACAGAAACTCCATCACCAGTCACTGAAAACCCATTTAATAGAGATCTCCATATACACAAGTGAATGCACACACATTTCTGAGAAATATCTCAGTTTTATGTTCTCCCAGAACCATCAGGGTCAGTTCCACACAAGATAAGTTTGCAGATCAAGTGCAGCAGCAAGATTACTTGCAGCATTTCTGTCTAAAGCCCTTCTCTATACATGGTTTATACTAGTTGCAACGAGCTGGCAAGTGTCAGCATAGTGCGTGGCTTCACCAAAAGAGGTAGCTTATGGGACCAGATCACTGTAGCTGCAAAAGTAAGGCCATCACTGTGTTAAGGAGACTGCCTTGGTCTCCACTTCCTTCCTTTCAAATGAGTAAAAGAACTCTAGAAACAATAGCTTCCTAATACAATTTTTTGCTAAGACAGACTTCTCTGAGGGATGTTGATGAATTACCTTCCTAAACAAAGCAAGACGAGGTGGCTGGTCTCTTCTGAGTAACAAGTGACAGGACAAGAGGCAACGGCCTCAAGCTGTACCAGAGGAGGTTTAGATTGAATATTAGGAAAGCTTTCTTCACAGAGAGGGCGCTCAGGCATTGGAACAGGCTTCCCAGGACAGTGGTGGAATCACCATCACTGGAAGTGCTCAAAACTCATGTAGATGAGGTTCTCAGCGATGTGGTTTAGTGGCGGACTTGGCAGTCCTGGTGTAATAGCTGGGCTTGATCTTAAAGGTCTTTTACAACCTAGTTGATTATATGATTAAGAGCATTAGTAATCTACTGGTATTGAGAAATGCAAAAATATTTCAATAGCAAAAGCATCAAAGTGCTTACTGACCTCAAAGCCCATACACATGGTGAGGACAATTGCCAATCCCTTCACCAAGTCTGGAGTTTCACTGACCACCTAAGCCCTGTCCCCAGCTTAACTGCCCTTCTTGGAGCAGTCTACAAGTTCTGCAGTCCAGGCCCATAGCTATATTTTGAATAACTGGGCTTTGAATCAGCCCAGCCTAACATTGCTGGGCACTCAGCTGCCTGAGCTCCACACTGCCCCTTCAGCTCATCAGTGGGACAATAAATTAAAAAGCAAATGAATGCTTGTTTGATGTCTGTGAAAAGTCAATAAACCTTCCATTGCAAAACCAGCAGTAGGTAAACTCTTTTTACCTCAACACTACCATTTTTCAGCTCTACAGTAAGGAAAGCCAGAGCTTTTCTACTTAGTGGCCCTTTTGGCCTGTGTAAATCCCTGCCTCTTCGTTCTCAGTTATTTTAACAGGCACATGGAATTTGAAGTCACAGAAGCCTACAAACTGTGCGCATGACTCAAGCCACTTCTTTTTTCCACTAATCTGATTTTCAAAATACACAAGATCTAACATTTTAATTCAAGTTCAAGATATGGGTCGTCTGAGATGCATTACCAGGTACTTTGCTCTTCTCTGGTCTCCAATCACAAAGAGCAGTAGTCTCCAGAAAGTCTGCAAAAGATTTGGGGTCTCTGTTTGGAGAAGAAAAGGGGGCAAAGGGCATGTGTTTGTTTGGGTTTGGTTTAAGAGCTGAGCAAATGTTTTAGTCCACTTTCTTGCCCACTTCCTTTAAAAGCAGAGTAAGAAGAATGAAGAAAACACTTTCTATCATAACCTGGCACTTCACATTTTTTTAAGTTTAAATAAAATTATAATGCATTTGCCTTTTTTTGTTTATTAAATTTATGATTGAGTCTTATTTGACTCAAGAAGGATTTGAACAAGGACAATGATGTGAACCCATTAACACGTACAGAATCACATTCACAAAGCACGCATGAATGGAAACCAGTATGTGTTGTATTGACTATAAAATCCAAATAATTAATCCATTACTATATTTTAATCTGATAGTGAAGTGTCACAAGATATTACTGAATTTGCATTACTTTAATTAGGTTTTATTTTGAAGGAGCTAAATTTGCAACAAAAACGGAGAAAAAGAGACCTAACCCTGTAATCACAAGTGTACTGCCAAATTTTTGATGGCTCGTGAACACCTAGAGATTAAAAACTAGCAGATGGCAAATCGGTATGAGTAATAATAAAGCCTTATCTTGATGGTGGTTAAGGTCTGAATGCAGTAGTTTTCTCTACTGCTTGATACTGCTGAAAGTTTTATCTAGTCATAACTGGAAGAAAAGCGTTCAACTGTTTCTCCCTATTATTTTAATTATTAACCAGAAGATTAATACTGAACAGTCACTTTCTGCTGCCTCTCAATATGCTCTGCCTCCACAAAGACAACCACACATGCAAAAAACCCCAACCAAACAAAACAGCCTTATCTGGGATAAAACTAAAAGCATCCTGCACAAACATAGCATTCAGACAAGTTATCTGAAGAGGGAGGCCCTTGAAAGGTAGTTTCATGTTCAGACTTCCCTTTTAAGATTAACCTGCAGGCTGGAAAGTAGAGCAGTAAAACTGGGAAGGCAAAACCGACCTTCAGTTATGGTTAAAGCACCTTTTTGCTACTTCATGAAAACAGGGTGAATGTGATCACAGCTAGAGCCTCTCTTTCTCCTCCAGTTGCTGGGCTCTGACTGAACTGATAACCAAGACATACTGCTACAGCAGATGGAATTGTTCAAAATACTGTCCCAGTCTCATTTCCAGGGCAATATTCCCAAAGTAAAAAGAGAAGCAAAGCATTCAGTGCCCCAACCACCCGTAGCTCTCTCTTGGATGCCTGGGAACCCTGCTGGAAGTCTAAGCTTTAGGTGTATGAGGGCATTAACTATCCAGTTCACCATATGCCAAAACAGCTTTCCAAACTGGTTTGAATTTGAACTTTCAACCTAGAGATAAAAGGCCTGCTTCTGAGCCACACTGTCCCTGGGGTCTTCTTCTAAATAATTCAGTTGTGCGTATCTTAAGTGGATCATGAAAAGGACAATAAAAACATCATTTAACAACGCATTTAAGCCAGGAGAATAAGCAGTTGTGTTTATTTTTATACCTTGCCCAAGCAAGGAATAACCCACCTATTGCCACCTCCTGTCCACAACCCAACAAAAGAAAAACATTAATTATATATAGCAGTCTCAGACAATCTGAGAGGGATATGAATATTTTCTCTCCCACTCAAAATCACAGAAGCACATTAACATTTGAATAGCAATGGTATGAAAAGAATAAGTAGTTGACAATTCTTATCTTTTCAAAGGCATATAATCAAGCTTAGTTAAGCTATAGTTTATCTACATTTACCTCTAAACAGCTTCTACTTTTATTTTCATGCCAAGATGACGTTCTGAGAGAATTAAGTTACCTAAATAGCTAAATTCAAATGTATCTAAATCCGTATTTCAGTGGAGGTAGAAGGAGTAGGAAAAGCAGGGAAAAAAACAACCAAACAATATACTCAGCTAATTCTAAAGCTTCTTTTTTCCCTTACATAGAAGGAGATTGTTAAACTTCAGAATAAAACCGAAACCATCTAATCCCCTGTTCAATAACTAGAACTACTGTTACAGTAACAATAAATACTATCCTGAAGGGTAAAGAGGCAACACAGCAATTGGGACTCACTGGATAAATGCTTTCAGGGAGAAGTCAGTGCGATGACCTGAGTGTTGCAGTACAGCACACCCTTGCTCTGCAGTGGAAGAGGAAATGACTACTGTTACTCACTGACCACAAAGGTATGTTTTCCTGCAAGGTGATGTTTGTGGAGACAAATCACGCTAGTTTTATTTCAAGGTAGATGAAGGAGAGTGTTCAGGACTAACTCAGTAGCTGCCTTCCATGGTGATGTAAACGGTTTGCCTTTAGTTGCAATTTCACAGTGAGGCTCTCATCATTACATTTCTTACCTTGTTAGAGGAATCTCCCCAGGGTTTTACAGAAAATCAACTTTTCCCAGCTGTTATACGTCAGAAGCCAGAGGGGGTTATAAATTCACAAGCCAAAAAGGAATCTCTTTGTAGAATGCCTCTCTAGGCATTCCCATCCTACTAGAAGTGTCCTGGGATAGCTGGAAGGATCTTTCTCATGGAGCAGGCTGTTTCCTCTCTTGTGCAGTCTCACAAGATTGAGCTATTTTACTTGGGACTTTCAGTAAATTCTTTTCTTAAATGTCTTTGGCCTTAAATATGAGCCCAGCAAGAAGAAACTGAACCCAAGAGGCTGCAGTTTAAACAAAAGCAAATCTATACAACTAAAAGCGAACAAGACAGTCACGAATTTTGAGACAAATTTCTCTCCTGGTGGAGCCAGCTTTGTCTGCCTTGTACAGTGAACAGACTACTCATACAAAACCATGGTACCTATAACAGGACCAACTGCACCCTGCACTAGTAGGAAGTTATGATACAAGCCAGTACTGGAGCTTTGAGGGTGCAGATTCACCTGAAGGGACCCCAGCCTTTGCTTTAAACATCTGCTTTGTCTGTTCTCTTTAACCACAAGCTTTTGGGAGTAACAACAATTCTCCACTATATAGAGGTACCAGGTTTAAAGTGACCTTGAGGCCTTTGGGCTATCATTAAAATGTCAAACCAAAACAGCAACCAAGAAATACTGCAGGAACATTTTTTGACTTCTGATTTTTAGGGATTGTTTGGTTTGCTGTGATTTGGTTTTATTTGTTGGGCTTTTTTTCTTCAAAGGAAATGTAGTACCGTATGCCTTAAAAAAGAAGGCATGGCTTTAGAAAAGACAAGTAAACAACAGCTTTAAACAGCCTTAACCTTTATTAGTCAAAAACTTGATTAAAATCTCCCCATGAAGATAAAAGTCTGTTTTTTGTTAGACCTCTCATCTGTACAAATTTCCTGCCAAGAATGCTCATGATACTGCATATCAACAACTTGATCTATTTTCTCTTCCTGCTGTCAAAAAATTAAATCATTTTATTATTTTACAAAGATTAGTATCATCACTATGACAACAAATCCATGACCTGGAGAATACCATAAAGTAATGTGGCAAGAAAGAGCAACAAAAGGAAACAGTGAAGAACTATTCTGGAAGCATTCCCCTCTCTCTGGAAATATTCCTTCTTCAGAAAATCTGCAGATTCACTTAACAAGGAAACAAAAAAGAAGAGACTTCATTAAAGTTCACAGATAGACTCCAAGTACAGACCAAGATTCCACCCCAGACCAGGCTTGCACTTCTCAACAGTGCAAGCAAAACCTCTGAAAGAGCACTTCTGATTCTGCTGGAACAGGGAGGGAAGCCACATACACAGATAAGCTCACACTACTTTGTGTTGCTGCTCAGAACAAGAGACCCATCGGGTGAAACAGAATGGTAGTCAAAACGTCCTCTTCCTTTGAAAATGGGGGAAGTATTACTTCAAGCTGTATCCCTGGAGCTTGCAAAGATCAACGTTTCTGGAATGCTGTGGGTATTGAAACTACAGTAATAAGGTTACATACTATTACTCTGCTCTTAACGCTCCTTCTTGGTTTTATCTTTTCACGGCCTAAGACACTTCTGCTTGCACAGCTCATGTACTGTGATTATTCTGCACACAAGAATGATTAAAGACACACGTAATTCAGTTCAACATTTCTTAAATGCTCCTAAGTCCTCTCTCAGCAGCCCATTAGCAGTGGTAACTGTCTGCTTCACTCTTAAGCATAAAACAAAATAGTGTCCCTTACTACTGTAGCCTACCTTATAATGAGAACTGCTAACAGCAACACAAATAACCAACAGTTTTGACTGCTTACTGCAGCGTCCAATATGGGGATGAGTGAGGGTGTTGATAATGCTTGAAAGTAGGAAGGCTCTGCAGAGGGATCTGGATGTGCTGGACTGATGGGTTGAGGCCAGTTGTGTAAGGTTCACAATGCTCAGTGCCAGCTCACAACAACCCCATGCAATGTGCCAGGCTTGGGGAAGAGTGGCTGGAATGCTGCCTGGCAGATAAAGACCTGAGGCTGTTGGTTGACAGCCACTGAACATGAGCCAGCTTGTGCCCAGAGAGCCAAGAAGGCCAATGGTATCCTGGCTTGTATATAATTCAGCAGGACATGGGAAGCCATCATCCCCCTGTACTCAGCACTGGTGAGGCTGCACCTAGAATTCTGTTTTCAGTTTTGGGCCCCTCGCTACAAGAGAGACACTGAGGTGATAGACTGTGTCCAGAGAAGGAACAGGAAGCTGGTGGAGGGTCTGGAGCACAAGTCTTGTGAGGAGCAGCTGAGGGAACTGGGGGGGTTTAGTCTGGAGAAGAGAAGACTCAGGCAGAACCTTATCACTCTCTACAACTACCTGAAAGGAGGCTGTGGTGAGGTGGGGATCAGTGTCTTCTCCCAAATAGCAAGATGTAAGATAAGAAAAACTTGCTGCCTCAAGCTGTACCAGCGAAGGTTTAGATCAGATATTAGGAAAAGTGCCTTCACCAAAAGGGTGATAGGGCATTGGAACAGACTGCACAGGGAAGTGACAGAGCCACCATCCCTGGAGGTATTTAAAAGATGAGGCAATTAGGGACATGGCTTAGTGGTGGACTTGGCAGTGCCAGGTTAAGGGTGGGACTCCATAATCTTAAAGGTCTTGTCCAACCTAGACGATTGTGTGATTCTGTAACTTGCCTTTAAAGCAGTCAAGGAATCAAAATGTTACCCCCAAACCATTTTGGTCTCTCAATTAAGACATTTTTATATGTGCTACAGTAAAATAAAGCCTGTACTTCCACATGGGCATTTTCAAACTCAGGACAATGAGGCCTTGAAGACACTTGACGAACTTAGAAAGCAATCAAGCTGCATTCCCTTTTCATTCAGAGTGGGTTTTGACTCCATTTATGTAAATAGAGAGAAGAATTTGGCCCTACTTTATACACTCTAAACCCCAATTAACTTGACATTCAACCCTCTTTTGCTTTTCATAACTCAAAACCTTTTCATATCTTTTTCATACCTTTTTTTAAATGGCAGACAGAAGTGTTTCCTAAGGCTATCCAGATGTAATAAAGCAGCTTTCTCATCTTGAGCAATTCTTCTTACTAAATGCTAAACCAATGTCAAATTAATATTTATGAAAGAACTGTATTTCCATGTATTTCACGGCCAACACTATAAATGTCATTCCCACCCCATAATTCTAACTCTCCAGTTTCAACTACTTTGTGAATGACAACCAGTTCACTACTGTCACTGTCCAATGACTTCTGTGCTGCGTGTACTACAACCAAGGAAACGCAGTGAGGATGATAAGGTGGGTTTTATATTATCACCAAGCTTTATGATAACAGTCAGTCTTATTTTTAATTCCTGTAATCACTGAATTAATTTATAAAATGCACAGCCCATAGAAAAGACTTTTGCCTATGGGACCAGACAACATTTTTTACCTTTCTTTTTAGACAATTCATTTTGTCAGGGCTGGTACTTTAACTGACTGGGAAACTGAAACAACAGGTATATTCAGGTGAATTTTGCCCAGTATCTTTGGCTGCAACATAAGAAATAATGTGTTCAAACTGTTGGTTCAGAATCAGCAAAACATTACAAAAGAAAAACCAAAACAGTTTATTTCAGCAGTTCCAGAATAAACTACACTGACATTTCCACAACATAAATGTTCCAAGCTCTTGTAGTAAACACCTGCCCCCCCCCCCCAATTCATGCTAGATTTGCAAACCACTGTTCCCTTTTACACAGTGACCTTGGCTCCTCACCAACTGTGGAGGATCCACCCTGTCCAGCTCACACTGCTCTCACCTCCCACACGAGGAATCTTCGAAATCCTGCTCTCAGACAGATAAGGATGGTGGCTCCTCAGCGAGCTGCATCTTAGCACTGGGAGCTGGCTTTACAGCCCCTGCAACAGGAATGATAACCCCAAACGGTGCCCTCAATTGAAGCTAACTCAGCCCTCATGCAAAGCAGAACGTAGCTCCTGGCCCTGTTCCGAGACCTTCACTTTCCCTTGGAAATGGAAACCAACACATTTTTGCACATGTTAACACAATTAGCTTCAGATACATCAGAAGAAACTATTTTGAGATATCACAAACACTGCATTTGACCTAAAATGAAAAATTTTGTTTCCCTTCATTTCAGCAAAAGAGTATCTTTGAACATGAATCAGACAAAGCCAACCTCTCTTTTTCCTTCTCCCGGTTTGATCGACAACTGGAAGTAATCAGGCACTTGCATAAAGCAGATGCTTACTGATCCAAAATAAAGACAAAACCCCAACAAAAGAAAGATTAGTACATAAAAAACTAACAAGGAAAACAAAAGAATGCCAGTGCCTTTCATGGTCAATGTTCTACAACTAGAGGAAAAAATTACTCTTTTTCATTTGCATAAAGATAATACTTTGATGACCAATCTAACATGAGCTTTCCATTGTGCCCAGTAAAAGATATCATCCCAACTAAACAAACAACAAGAACAAAGAGCAAAAGAAACAAAAGCATGAAGATATTAAACAACTTATCCAAGGTTACCTGAACTTACTGGAAGAGCCCAAGACAAAGACTATGCATTGTGCTTCCCATGCATTAGCCCATGCTGAGCTTAAAAGCCTTCCCTGGGGAAGCTGTTCCTAAAGAAACATGCTAGATGCTAAGACTATATCCAATAAATTTAGAGAAAAATCAACTAGCCCCTTCCACTAGCACTGCTGCAATGCAATATCCAGTTGCCAACAAGGGGGTACAATGCAGAGAAGAGCTGCTCTTACATAGCTCAGAATCAAGGGCAGTCACTGTACCTACAGCAGCTTCCTATTACAGTCTCAAACCCATCATAACACTAAAGTCTTCCAGATTGTTGTATCTTGCTTTAAATTAAATAACAAAAAGGTGGTGTCATGGGTTCAGCAGTAGCAGTCATTTTTCTCCTTCTTAGTAGTTGGTGCAGCACTGTGTTTTTGACT
>JAOEHY010013374.1:0-68396 GCA_025447955.1 Psilopsiagon aurifrons | reverse complement strand
AGCAGTAACTAAAACATTGGTGTTATCAGCGCTGTTCTCAGGCCACAAGTCAAAAACACAGCACTGCACCAGCTACCGAGAAGGGGAAAAATGACTGCTCCTGCTGAACCCATGACAGGTAGGTTGTTCCACCATTTGCCATCATGCAGTTTTTTTAATGCTTCGTTAAGAAGCATTTTGTGTCAGCTCTTCTTAAAAGCAGAGGAGAGAGTACTCGGTTCTCTGCTGAGCTTGCGTGTCTCTTCCATACAAATTTCAGCTGCAGATCCTCTGTTCCAGTTATGGAGCATCCTTCTACCTTGTTCCCATTGTTGGATGAAATGCTCTAGTGAATTGAGTAACACAGAGTTTGGTTTGCAGCAGAAGTACACACTGTGCTTTCTGCCTTAGACTTCTAAATGGGGATTTACATGGCCTGACTGAGTCAAGAAAGCACAAAGACCAAGGTGCTGCCAAAAGCTTCTGAGCTGCAGTATGTTTTGCCACCTCATTGCCTAAAAAGCTTGTGTTGTGGAGATTTGCTGCAGGAAAGAAGGATTTGCATGTCGTGTGTATGTACTGTTCAATGCAGGCAAAATATTTTTTTGTGTATCATTTTGAAAGCTTGAAATTAAATAGATCAACCAACCACAAAGCCCATCAGTGTAAAGCAACAGGACTTCAGCAGAATTGTGCCGCTTCAGAAAGTGGCATGGGATGATGCCGTAGTTCTTGTTACTAGTGCTGCACACTGGTAGAAGCAACACAGATTGTTTGAAAGAGATCTGTCCTGGTTATGTTTTGTTACTAGTAGGTTATGTTTAATTAAACAAAAGTACATGTTAGCTTTGGCTTACCGTGCATTTATGTAGAAGGAAAAAGTAAATTGTCCTCATGAGATGAACCCATGCATTCATTGTGAGACTTAAAGGGAAGTGACAGGTCTGTAAGTAGGTGAAAATTGAGAGTTCAAGTGTTTTCTAAGAAGCTGTACACTTAACTGGTTGAGTGCTGTTGCTTTCAGGGCACAGCCCTTTTGCTGGCTGAATCACACATGCTGTCAAAAAGTCACGAAGTGCTTTTTGGCTGTTGGTAGCATATGGGCAGAAATAATGTCTGATTGTTGATCTTGAATCACTGGATATCTGCCTGCAAAGGTTGAATCGG
Source organism: Psilopsiagon aurifrons (assembly GCA_025447955.1). NCBI lineage: Eukaryota > Metazoa > Chordata > Aves > Psittaciformes > Psittacidae > Psilopsiagon > Psilopsiagon aurifrons. Next base: position 67,250 of record JAOEHY010013374.1, on the reverse strand, counting down.
TAATTGAGAAGCCCAAATAGGGTTGCATCTAATTCTTAGTGTGTTACAGACAAGCCGGTTCTACTTGTTGCAGAAACGTGTACAAAGAAACAAATTTTTTACCAGTTTTACTGACTGCCTTTAGAAATGAAGGTATCAATGGTCCTCATATTTATGTATCAGCTGCTGGTAGTCCCTGCCTTGCCTAGCAAGTCTTGGATGTTAGATGTCCGTAATAATAATAATAATAATCAGATTAGCATTATGATCAGCATTAATCTATCAGGTAGGAGTAACAGGCTCTGTAGGGCTTATTTCCCCTTCATACAGTTTTGCTTGTCCAGTGATGGAACTGTCATGAATTGGAATGACCTTGGCTGTGAGGTATTTTCAAGTGCCAAGAGTTTGCTGCTGAAAAGCTAAATAAATCCAGTTAACATTACTGTAGCAACGAAGATGAGCATGGTGAACACGTGGTACTTTATCTGATTGCTCGCTGTCTGTGTTTGATCACTGGTCTAGGAGACAGTGTCATCTCTGGAAAGGGAATGTGGTGCCCTTAATGCAGTTACACCCCCTTCCTTTAATAGCAGCTGTGTAAGGAAAATTTTTTGTCACCTCCACATTTGCATCAAGAGGGCAATGTCCTGTTCTGTCAGACTGGGTGACTGTGACCAAGCTTCTCAAAACCCGTGTTGCTGCAGTCAGGGTTTTATTTATTACTAGGGGAACTCTAATACCTCAAACATGACTGCTGTGTTTCATTTTTAAAGAACAGAGTTTTCAGCTTGGGTTTTAAGCCTGGTGGTTTTAAGTCTGCAACCTCTTATCTGCAAGATGTGGTGAGTAGCACTTCCTGCTTTCTGAATTAATATTTCATCTGTGGGAAGTGTATGTCCCAGTTGAAGTTTGTCTTCAGAAGCTTCTAATTAGGACAGAGTGATTTGATTTTTCAGGAGGTGCCTTTTGGGTTTCCTGAAATAACAAGACAGATGAAGAGCAGGTATCACAGGTTACTGTTATCTTTGCAACTGTCAGAAGTGTTTTGCTGGTAAGTGAACCCATGCATTTGAATAAATAAATATTTTTTTTTACTTAATTCATAGGGTTTGTGCCAAAAAACCCTGCCAAGTTTGAGCTCTAATGACTGACTTTGTTTGTTTGTTTGCTGTGGCATGAGAATATTCGGAAAAACTGAGTGATGTTTTAAGCAACTTCCCTGCAGGATGTGGAGCCGTTTGGGTGTTATTTTCTGTATAACTTTATACAACAAAGTAGGACTGAGGAGACAGGAGAGCAAAGTGTAAAGTGGCTTCTCAGGGGGTAATGATATGGTATGCATTGCAAAGAAAAGCATGCAGGTGTTTGAAATCACTGCAGACAGTCTAGGATATGTGAATAAAGACAAGAATTGCTGTGTATCTGGTATTCTGTCACAGCTGAAAGGCTGTTCGTGTTAGCTCACAGATAGTGTTTTATTTGGTAACTAAGCTTTTGTGATCCCAAATTCTGGGTGCAGAAGTGAGACCTTACAATTGATGGTTGAATTTCCAAGAGAGATCCTGAAAGTGCTGTGGAGGAGGATCAGCTCTCAGCTCTAAAGGTTGGTGCTTGGTTCTGAGAAGCAATGACTGTGGCTGAAACATGTTTGTGCTAGAAACTTCTGAACAGACTTATACAGGCAATACTTCTGTCTTCTAATCTCCTTTCCAATGAGAATAGCAGCGTGTCTTTGGATTGTAGGAGGCTTTCTCTTCCTATTTTCCTGGCTAACATTTGGAGGCACCTTAACCCATCTTATCCCAGCAGATTTGCACCAACAAGGGAAATTTCTGGAGACTCGGATCTTGAATCAGTGATATACCGAGTGCTGGATGCAGCACTTCAAAATCTAAAGCTGTTGAGTGATGTGGGTCTCCAGGCTTGCCTGTGTGACCATGATGTGGTTAGTGGGGTCCTGTATGTGGCACTGGGCTCTGGCTTCCTTTGAAGCTAATCTGTAGAAGTGAGGAAAAATTTCAAAGCAAAGCAGCGTTTGTGAGCCTTTGCCCATGTGAATTCATTGTTGTTCTCTGGCACTGAGACCCTCTGTATCAGAAGAGGGGAATTATTAGCACAAGATGTAGCAGGTAGAAACATAGAGACTTCTTGTTTCTCTCTGAAGTCACCTTGCTGAGCTTTCAGGCTGGTACATTGGCAGCTGAGCAAAAGGCTGTTTATTCTACATGACTCTCAGAACGGTTTGGAATAGGTTCCAAACAAATCAGTGGCTTGTTCCCCAAAAAGACAGTCAGAAACTTTTATTGTGTCTGTCAGTCATTAGTCTTGTTTTTATGGGTCAGCTCTGAAGAGCCAGTGCAATTAGAGCATCGTGTGTAGTCTGCAGGTGAGCTTTATGGCTCTGGCAGTGGAATGCAGATTTTGCTTATAAAGTTCTAAATTATTATCTGTATACTTGTGAAGATCTTGTTTCTTTAGAAAGCCACTTGCCTTGTCTTGAAATTGCCAGAAGAGAATCCTCCTTCCCTTGTTGCTTTACCCATGTCCTCCAAAATGGCATAAATCACGTCCTCTCTCCTCACTCTCCGAAAATGTAGGTTTCATTTCAATGAAAACTATAAAATTGCAGGTAACCTCTTTTCTTCATCTTTCCTTTTGCAAAACAATTTAATGTAATTACAGTCTGTGGGATTTGTTGATCCTTGCAGGATGAAGGGTGTGCAATTCCTTCTGCTTGAAATCCACTTGCACATTGCCTTTTTGTGTACTGTATCTGTTGTAGCAGATACTTTCTCCCTGTTGGTGTTGGTAGGGCTTTTCATCTGTATGGTTACCATCAAAAGCTAGAAAATAGTGAAAGAGGAGGATGAGGAATAACAAGCTGCTTTAACTTTTCTTGTGGTGATAAGTCAGACATGTTCAGTGTGTTGTGGGGAAGGTGCTCTGGAAGGTGTAATGTGTTACTGTTGCTGTTTTAATAGAGCCATGGGGAGCCTGATGCAGAACAAAAGGTGTTCCTTTTTAGGACTGACCCTTCCAATATCATGCTCCCTAAGATCTGCATTTTCTTGTCTCCAACTTCCATTGCATTTAAAGAAGTATTCCTCTTTTGGGGGGAGGGAGGGGATGACTGTGGTTGTTCAGAAAAAAATGCCTGAATTTTGGCACTTACCCAAACTTTTTTTTCCTCTTTGGCTTTTAAGTCCCTTGTTTATGGAAATAGTTTTTCCTCATAGTCTCCTTTTTCCTCTGGAAGATAAACCTGCAGATTAAGTAATGTTACTCAGGGGAGCTCTTGTGATGGTTATTGGCTTCCTTTGAAATACTGAACTGTTCTCAGTTTCACAAACTGTAACGCCGGCAAGTAGGGATGTGGGGATATAAATTTGTGCAGTAGTATCTATTCAACCACTCTTCAGAGATTATTATTTTTAATTCCTCACGCTTGGGTCTTAAGAAAAATGGTAAAATCTTTTCAGTTTGAAAAGGACTATGAACAAATAGATGGTATTAGAGAGCAGCAAGATATGAAGTGCCATAGTTTCTCCCTGTACGGTCTTCACAGCAGCTTTATAACACAGGTCCGATCTGCTATTCCTGTTCAGCTGTGAATATCCGTCTGGGAGCAAAGGCAACATGTAAGATTCATTTGTGTAGCTGGAAGTCAGAATGCTAATTTAAAATTTGAAATCACTTTCAGTGTATAATTTATGAGCGTCTTTATTAGCTCAGTAAGGAGAACCTGTAAGAGCAAGCCAGATTGGTGATGCTGTGCTTTAACTTAGTTAAAAGGAGTTTATGTGAAAATAACCTACAAGAAAAACTGTATTATGTGCGTGATTCAGTAATTCACAGTGACAATGCGCTTATCTGTTAGCAGAGGTTTCATCTTGGGGGAAAAGAAAATTGCAGCTAATTTGTGACAGAAATCTGATTGTTGAGGTGAAGGAATGAATAACGCGGACAAGAAGTAATTCTTCATTCCAGGAATGTGTATTGCTCTTTTCAGTCGCATTTTTTGTGCAGTTGTGTTCTGATGCTTCACCCTTTTAAAAATCCCTGTGTGAGCGGGCTTTAGCTCTTAGAGGAGATTAACAACTCTTCTCCATACAAAAAATGCATCTGACTTAATGGGGGTTTCTCATTGTAACAGCTCTTTCTGCCAAACAGGGTCTTTCTACGTTTTTCTCCTATGGCATAAAGCATTCACAAAGGTTAAATATGACTCTTCATACCACTGTTTCGGTCCTAATTCCAAAGTAACCATAAGGTTGAGAATTCTTTCACTGTTCTGGTCTGTTTGCCTTTGTCTCCACTGCGGTGTTTCTGTTGCGCAGTTATAAATTAGCACATTGCATCATGTTTGCAGATAAAATTTCAATGAAAATCCATAAGTTATTGGGGTTTTCTGGCAGAAAAAAAAAAAAAAAGGATTGCTCTCAGATAGTTTTAAAGGAGAGAAGAGGACTTTACAGAACCTGGGATCACAAGTTACTGCTAAATATCTTGAATTGGGTACTTTAAAAAAGAAGGAGAAAAAAATGTTGAATTATCTGTTTCATTGAAATCTTTCTTCTGAAGTATAGGTCACCTGCTCTAAGCTTCCATGGTCTAGATGTGTTACACATGTGTGGTATTTTATGTCCACGAAGAATTGTGGGTGAGAGGGAGACTCAAAGAAGAAAATCTGTTTTAGTCAGCCATGGAGAAGAGAGCACTTGTATGATGTCCCAGCCTCCATTTGGAAAGCTTTTATTGATGTGGGTTTGAGGAAGAGAGAAAGGAATGACAACCTTGGGGAAAAAACACTTGCCCTGAAAGAAAACTCAGTAGATGTTATCAGCTGTATTACACTTAAAGCCTCTCCAGATGTTTGTGGAAATGTAAGTGGATTTAAGTATCCTTAGGAAACGTGTGGTTGATGAAATCATCTAGATTCAGGGATGGGCATGCGTCTTTCTACAGCCTGTTTTAGAACTTGATTAATAGCTTTCTTGCCTCCTGTCCTTGCTCTCATTAAAACTTCTGAAATTGTTGGGAAGCAAGTGGCAATTTTTGTTTGAACTTTATTCCTTTGATGCTGAATATGAACTGTTTTAAATCTGCTCCATTCAGCAGCCCAGTGCAGTGTACAGGTTGGTCAGGAAGGATTCTGAACTTGTCAGAAACAAATGTGGATTAAATCTTTTTTTTTTTTCCTTGACTCTTGCAGTTTTGTTTCTGCTTATGAGGGTTCTGTCATACCAATTGCTGCATAGTAAATTATTACTAAATGTTAGGTGGTAGTGGTGATTATTTCAAAGATAGGGTGGTCTAGAAGAGACAGCTTGCGCAGGAAAGGCAGTCAGTCATATTAACAAAACTGGCAGTAAATGCCACAAAACATCATCATCATTTTATACCCCTTTTGGTCCTGCTGTTGAGCTAGATGAACTATGTCCTTGTTTGTGTTTCAGAGAAGAAATCTGAAATATAGTCACTTCAGGGGAAAATGCAAGTGCCTTGATTTATTGATGTTATTTTATCAATTTTGCACAGGTTTTGCGGGGAGGAGGGAAAGAAGGAAGATTAGCAATTTCAGATGAGGATAGGCAGAAATGTTCACAAATGCCTGTCACACCCCAAAAGCAGAAATCAAATTACTGCCGCAAAGCAAAATGATATAATTGATTATGAAACTTGAAATCAGTGCCTAGAGCATTGGGAAAGCTGATAGTGTGAGCCAGTGTATTTTAAAAGAAGAGTGTGTTCAAGTCTATTAAATATGTTTTTAAGGAGAAGCAATCTGCAGAAGGATACGGTATCAGTAATTTACGGGCACGAACAAACTGCTGCATCAGTGATTTATAGTGTCAGGTGGGGCTGTTAACATGACTGGAGTTCAGAGTTTAATTCACTTCCCTCTTTAAGAGAGGAGAATTATCTCCTGTAAAGACTCATATGAGTTCTGTGTGAGGACCCTTCTGGGTTAAGCTGGAGGGACCATTTTAAAGCAGTGAGAGAGGCAGTGGGCACTGCATGTTCCTGTTTCTTAGACAAACACTATCCATGATCATATCTTTATTTACCTATTTTTTTTTTTAATTCCTTAAAGGAAGAAACTCTCTAACAGTCGTGCTCAGTAACTGGGTGACTTCTATTCCCAATATTATCAGTCTGTCACAAGCTCTCCTTTTACATGCACCCCTGTAGCAAAAAACCCAGAATCTGTGTGGGATGAGCACTTTTCTTTAAAACACTAGCAGGTGGAATAAATTGTAATGGTGTTAGAGTAGGATTTCTAGTGTCATTTGTATGTTTCAGTTGCTGTGGAGGAGACTGGTTTTGAGCTGAATATCAACTAGCTAAGATACCAGTTGCCAACAAAACCAATTCCAGTCAGTGGGCATTTGCTTTAGGCCTTTTCTCCTAGATCTTTAAGTTTGCATGCCTCTGCAGTCTCTGAAAGTAATTGATATTGCCACAGTATTTTAGCAACATTTATCAATATGAGAAAGCAAACTCAGCAAAACCTAGATGAGAGCAATTCATAAAGTTCATGGAAGACAGGTAAGATGGGGGTTAGCAATTTGAGATGGTGATTGAGGTGCAAGTCACAATTCTGTGGCTGCAGTCCATCATGGGAACAGGAGGACAAGGTTGCTGGTTGCCCTGCATAGGAGCAGCATTGACTTGCAGTCCCCATAGATCACATCTGTCTGGGCAGGGCAAGCGGGAGCAGGTCTGGTTCTGTGTTGGCTGGACCCAGGACATGCTTTGGATGAGTGAGAAGAGGCACAATATGGGCTGGTGGCGGGAGGTGTAGAAGGTTCTGGCTGAACCTCCCTTGGAGGTTCTGCCTGACTGCTGAGCCTGCTCTGGGTGCTGTGCAGGAGAGTCCATTCAGGGCTGCAGCTGGCTTGTTGTGACCTAGTACTGCCATCCATCACCTGGTCCATGACCTGACAGAGCTGATGTGTATTGTGACCTATGCTGGAAAATAAGAAACTGGAGCTTTAGGATAAAAAATTTGTCTGTTAATGGTATTTAAGTATTCAGGTATTTAAGTATGTAACCTAAGAGAACCATTCTCTTGGCACAGCTTTGAAGTTATTTGACTTTGTGAGTCAGAAGAAGAAAAAAGTAACCAAAAAAGGAAAGAGATACTCCATTCTCAGTATCAGATGACTTCTTGTGAAGATGCTAAAGCCAGAACCGCCTCCTGGAAGTCTTCTTGTGGCTGTTATGGTATCCTCTGGTCTCATTTGTATAGTTTGTCGCAACTGTTAAAGTACTGCTTGCTTGAAGACCCCAGGAGTTAGGGATAGCTTCATTACCCTCCTTTATGAATGAGAAATAAAGCCCAGAGAAAAGTCTGGTTTTCAGGGTTGTGGAAGCTCAAGGCTCCAGGGGAAGGGAACTAATCACCCCAGAAGACAGACTAGAGTAGGCACAAAATGAGAGTCTCATTGCTTCCTTCATTAGGAAATCTGTTTTCAGTCCAAGCTCCAGTAACTTTAGACATTTGCCGCCCATTTCTCTAAATCTGCTTTTTGAGCACAGTTTCTTTTCCCTGTTTGCCCTGCAGAGCTGCTGCTTGCTATCTCGGGTATCCTCTTTCTCAGTTTTCAATTAGTCTCTCCCCACTCATCTCAGTCTGTTCCTCTGGCTGGCACAGATCTCTCCCGATGGCTCTCATCTGTGGGAGGGAAGTGCGATTTAATGGGAAGGAAAGAGGAGCCGAGTGCTTATGCCTGTGAGTGATATTTGAGCTGTAGGTTTATTGCCATATATACCTCACCTTGCTTAAAACTTGCTCCAGGATCTCAGGAGAGGTCTCGCATCTTGTGCAGCTTCCTTTACACTTTACTGGACTAATTCCTTGGCTCCGTCTTTGACTACTGTGAGTAAAACTTTAGGCAGATGCAGTGCTCTTGCTCTGACCTTCAGTATTGCTCCCACAGCTCAAATGAAATGCCATACAAACCTTGATGCAATTTTTCGTGGCCGCTGTAGGCAAAGTGTCTTATTAATGGAGGAGCCACAGGGGATTCTGATTGCGCTGTTGTGTCTGATTGTCACACTGGCTTAAAGAAAGGTTTTATGCTTGAGGTAGTCTGGCTATATCTCCCCATGCATTTCCCTTGGGTATAAAATAATCCACACCTAGATACTTTTCTATTATCAAAGCATTTTAGGTGAGTTTGGTATTAAAAGCTGTCTGTGTAAGATTGGTCTGGAGGAGTGATTTTTGAAGCAAAAATCTTGCTGGGAGCTGGAGGGGGAGCTGAGGCTGCAAAGGGAAGGGGCAACAGAAGATGTGAGGAACTGGGTGTTGGAAAAGGAATTCTTGCTGGGAGTCTGGGAGGGAAAGTATATCAAGAATGGGTTTGAATGGAAGTCAAAAGTACTGGTCTGGGTGTCTGGTAAGGACTGTGCGTACTAGGTGGGCTGGACATCTGCTGGCAAATGGAGAGGTGGAAACCCGGTAATGTAACAAGCAAATAGATGGGCTTTGTGTGAAAGTTGGGGAAGAAACTGAAGCTATTCTTCTGATCTAAGTGTTCGGTTTCAACACAGCTGGAAACTGCAAATTTCAAAGAACATTTTCCCCAAGATAAAGTTTCAGCTGGCATAAAAGCTAGCATTTGACGTCTTATTTTGTGTAATGACTATATTAACAAAGGAAGGCCTCGGTGTTGGCTGCATTTGTTAAACAACTCCAGTCCAGTTCTTCGTTCTCTTGTGTGCGACTTCAAGTCATCTCAAAACTCTCACTGGAATGCAAGCAGGTCGGCTTGTGCTCACACACAGGATATTGCAAAGTGCTTCACATGGCTTGACAAAGGCTCTTTGCAGTTGTTCATTTCTGTTTTAATACACCGTTTTTGCTGCACTGCAGCATTTCCTGTTCCTATCCCATAAGCAGTGAGAGAAGTATCACATGTAGCTCCAACAGCTCAGGCATCCAACCTGAGATGCTGCAGTACCATAAAGACTGTGGTTATTAGGAGTTCCTTTGTAACTCATTATAAGCTTTAATTGCTGTGCAAACACTGGCTTCAGCTACTTGCTGAGGGCTAAATATTCTTACAATACTGAAAATTGACCTTACTGGCTGGAAGGTAAAGAGTCTGTGTGTTGAACTGTCCTAATGTTTCTAGTTTCCCTGATGTGAGGATGCTTTTCCTCAGGAAGCCGTTTGATTTCAAAGTTGTATTATGATTCTAGCTTTTTCTAAAGTGTCAAACCAGAGGCATACCTGTGCTCTCCCTTTTCCCTGTGGGTGCATCCACAGTTAGTTAAACCTCACACATTTATGGGAAGTCTGTATCACCTCTTTAAGGCTTCATAGCTTTTCTCCAATGCTCAGAGCATTTGACAGGAAGGCTGGTATAAATAAAATAGTGTAGGGAGTGCTGAGTAATTTAAATAGACATTCTAATTTCTTCTGTCTCTGAAAAGAGTGCAATGGATACAGCAGAACTGTATATAGAAGGAGCTCATCTGTATTTGAGGCCATCCGACCAATATAGCCTGGTGTGGGGTGTGCAGGTAGGAGGAGATTTCTAAATAGGAAACTGTGATGTGAGGAATCCTAGGAGCCATGAGGACTGTGTAAATGTTTTCTCTTTAAAAGAGAAATAAGCTGCCTTCTTTACTGAGAACTCACTTTGGAGTATATAAACTGTGACTGGAGATGAAGCAAAGGGATGGGATTTTCATTCTGCAAACTAAGAAAAAAAAAGCACACAAAAGAACATTTCTGTACTGTTTTGGTTTATTTTATGATCATTTCATCCTTATCTTGTTGTCATCTTTCAGATACAGCTGACTACAGGTGTAGGGAAGCACAGAAATTTGGAAGAGAGAATAAATAGAAGGATTAACATTTGTTTCATTACTGTGAACGCATTCTGGATAGGCGAGAAGAAGGGATGTGAGATAAGTGCTAGACATTGGCTTCGTTATAATGTACATTTTGTTAATAAATATTCTGGGAAATTACTTTTTCCTTAGCACCTTACTGTAAACTGCTGCTGATGCTATGGAGGTCATATTTACTACTGGTATAAATTGGCATAGCTGAATTAAAAGCATGATGATTTTCCACCCGCCTTGGAAGCTGCTCCAGTTGGATGAGGAAAAGTTATCTCTTTTTGTCAGACTGAAATGCAGAACTGGAGCTTTGCTCTTCTCTGCATATCGCTGTGACAGATAACAGGCCTTTAATTTGGTGGAGAAAGGCATATGAATAACAACAGCTTGAAATGAAGGCCGGTCAAATTAAAATTACAAGTTAGACACTTTGCTGGATAGTGAAAAACAGTGTAACGTAAGACCAAACTGCTGGGTTGATGGTGCATTTCCTTTCTTTTGACATTTTCAGATCATGACAGAATGCCTTTCTGGGAGACTTTTGGTTGGACTGAAGCTATGGGCTTAATACCGAGGTAACTGTGGGAAACTGACTTGTGTGACATGATCAGATTAAATGAGCTAATGATTTGTTTTGGTTTTAAAAATCTCAGTTGTGCAGTGCTAGTTACCTTGCTGATGATATTGCAATCCCATTGAAAAAGGGTGAGGTGAGTGTCTTTCTGAGATGAGTTACCCAGTCCTTTACAAATTTCATTTCACAATATAAGAGAAATCTTGGTTTTGTGAAAATGATGCTATATTTGTATTGCAGCTAAATTGAGAATTGTTCAATAAGTTGAGAATTATTCATATTAATTTTTTCTGTGATGGATGGAAAATACAAAGCAAAGTATCCATGGCTGCCAAAGGGGGACTTTTCTGAGTGATTGCTCATCAGATTTCAAGAGATCTTATAAACTCATCACAACACAGAATAAGGGAAAAGCATTACTGAGAAACTATGTTAAAGAAGCGCTCAAGACATCTGTGTTAATATGAATATGATGGCGAGTTGTGTCCCAGTGTCCTGTTGTGTCTCTGGATGAAGACTACTGAAGTTGTAGGGAAGTTGTGTTGACATCTGCCTCCTCTGATATGGATGAGTGAATATTCTTTTCTGTAGCTGGTGTTTGTTTGAAATGGCCAGAAGTGCCTATGACAGATGTTTCTGCAGAAAGGAGGCATTGCAGGGTGTGTGCTCCACACATATGGTTTGCTTAAAGACATCGTTTTGGGTGATTGCTTTTGGTTTGTTCCTGAAGAATTCAAAATTTTGTTCAGAAAAAGTCAGTAACAAATTGTTCCTGATGGGAAGCCAAATTTTGAAGGGAGCTGTGTTTCCTGGCTGTGAAGCCATTAGCTCTTGTTATTAATTAGTTAATTTAATTTAGTTCTGTCTGTGTGTTTTTCAGCTGTGTTGAGTCAATCATCTTCATATGGTATAGAAAAGAGTGTCTTGGTCATTCTTTTATAAAGTTAGCAGCCCCGTTCTTGCACATGGACTGAAAATCTGACTTTCCTGCAGCCCTGGGCGACACTCAGAAAATTCACACAGGGTCTACTATTACCTGTTCTTTTTACTCACTGTGCAGGCATACCCCTCACCAGGAGAATATATGTCTGGGAAGGGACCTCCCTGGGTCACTGGGTCCGTTTTCCTGCCATCATAAGCAATCACATCCTATGAGCCCTTTCATTAACTGATCAAACTCCATTTTAGAAGCATAAACACTTTTTGCCCCCTCTACTCACACAGGAAAACTGGTATAGAACCTCACTGTCTGTTTTCTAGCATGTATTTATTCACAGCTGGTTTGTACCCCCTTGTTTTTGTGCCAACACTGCCCTTCAGTGTAAATAGGCTTTTGCCTCCTGTTTACTTTTCTGGCGTATCCATAAGCAGAAGCTATGGACCCAGCTTTCCTTTGGTCAGGCCAGCAGTGATCATCCTCTTCGTCCTTTCCACCAGCCCCAGAGATAAAACTGAAATTGCCTGCATGAGAAATTCTCAGCAGTTGCTAATGCTCTAAAGAGAAAAAGCTAGAGGTAGAGGTAACTTTAAAGGAGAGCTCAACTGAGAACCTTTTTAAATGTAAACTTCTGTTTCATGCTCTTTACAGCTTTATGTTTTGTTGAAGCTGTGGCTGTTGCTGACTTTAAACAATATGATGGTTATGCCATTTTTTCATCCTAGAGATTCCCTGAAGAAGAAAGTCATAGGAGAGAACTGGGGATGTATTTTTCATGCAGTAGAAGAAATGTGGGAGGAAAGGTTTGTATTGTGGAAAATGCTGCTGGCTATGCTGGTGTGAGATGTTAACAGTAGTCCTGTGCGTTACTCCTTGTGAATTGGGTTTTTGGTATTTTGGTGTGATCCAGAAGAATCTGCGCTGCCTCTTTATCACTTCTGTTAAAGAATTTACCACTTTAAAGGAGGAAGGTGTCCTGGAGATATGCTGCAGCTCCATATTCCTTTGCTTTGATCAAAGAGAAATCAAATTTCAGGCCACAATTTTTTGGGGGAAGTGTTTGTGTCCTGTTATATTTATCCCAGCTTAAGCAGTATTTGTGACTGAAATGTTTAGCTCAAAGAACCTTTGGGATCATCAGGTCCAACTGTTCTTAACCTGGTTTTGTTTGTATTGTATGTTCTTGTACGTATTGTCAAGTTCTCATCTGTACAACAGGTGGTAAATATTAGGGTAATTTATGTTGATGATTAATACGTCCATTTAAACGCGGCTCTGTGGTATGTTGTCTATCACACAAGCTGACCCTCTACTTTCAATCTGAAACTTTTAATACTGGAGAAATACAAATCTCTCTTGCTGAGAAGTCACAAGAGATTTTATGGGAAAAACTCCTGGAAGAATTAGGTGAAGAGCCCTGCAAACATGGAAGTACTGCATTTTGTATTTAAGCTCAAGACTCTATGTTTGATTGTGGGGAGACGTTTGAAAATAGCTGTAGTGGAGTTCTGAAGGATTCTTCAGCCTGCTGATATGAGCTCTGGGAACTGGGCTGTAAACTCCTTGAAACCCGAACAGATGTTTTGGTATACAGCTTCAAAGCTCTGAAAGACTTTTCCCCACATGCCTTTCTATGCGAGGAGACTTTTAAGAGCTGCTGAATAAATTGTATTATCTTTTCTGTAAAAGCACTATCCACATGGAAGAGGCGGCTTTGAACAGTCATGGGCTCAGAAGTGTAACACTAACAACATAATGCAGGCCCAATTGAACAAAAATGGAATAGAGGTAGGAGAGATGCATGTCAGCCTTTTTAGAACGCAGAGGGGTGAGAGTTTTGAGATGCTTCAATAGCTTCTTCATGAAGATAAATAAACACAGGGGAAGTATATTTGCTTCAGCTCTGCTATGTTAGACGGAAGTATTTTTCATGTTGGGGAAGAATATAGATGAGTAATAATCCAGATGTTAGTCATGTTGTTTTATGTGCACTCAGAAATGTATCTGACAGTGATGAGAGTGAGTTAAGAATCTGCAGAGTTTTGAATGGAGGAAAAAATGTCAGGAATAGGGTGTAAAATTTAACTTACCCTCTACCCTTTCATCACCTTCCCATACTCTGTTGGTGTATTGGTACTGGAGGCCCTGCTGTGCTGGTGCTGTACAAATGTGCTGAAAAGTATAAATCCTTGCTGTAGGAATTTATCAAACTTTAAAAAGAAGAGATAAAGTGAGACCTCTAAAAATAAGGATCTATGAGACATAAGAAATGAGATCCAGTTCCATTGAATTACCATATTTTCAATCTAGAAGTCTAGAGTGCTTTTCAATACCTATCACCTTCTCTTACTGGAACAAGCAAAACACTAATATCGCTCTGTTACCTTGTTATAGGTTCATTAACAGTTCTGCTTTGTTTTGTAGTTTCTGGGGAAAAAAACCCTACCAACCAACCAAGAAACCTTGAAATTTGTGTAGTTCTTTTATTAAAAATGTATTTGTATTTTTTTGCAAGCAGGAGTAGGCCAAATCGTATTAGGAGGACTCTGTGCAAGAATCTTCTTATACTTTCCTTGTTGCAATTTGGAGCATTTGTTCCCCTCCAGGCTTTTGTTTGTTTTGTGTCACTGCAGTGAATTGAGAGTAGGTAGAGGGGGAAAAGAAGAAGTATTTTTATCATAAGGACTTTTCAGGTTGAAAATCTGAACCAGGTGTGGAACTGCTTTGGTTTTATGGGTTTTTTTTTTCTTCCCCAAAGGGGAGTGCACCCTTCAATCACACAACTGCCAATTGGTTTAAACTATTAAAGGCAGGATGGAGTTTATTTGTAAGGTCAAGATCTACTTATAAGTAATAGTGCTTCCCAGGGGGAAGAACACTAACACAGTTTGCGAAGGTTATTTTACTTGATGGTCAAATAAACTTGATAGCTCATAAAGAATAGGGTACCTGGCTGTGATGTGACACATGCAGCAGCATTTAGGGAGGAGGCCTAGTTTCTTGTATGAATGTATTGATGGATTTTCATGAGGATCTTTGACTTTTGAGATCATAGCTTTGGTATTCTAAGAGACAGGGAAATGAAACTGTAGGGCAAAAGGGCAAACCCGAACCAGCTCCAAAAGTACAGGAAGCGTGGCAGCAGATGTATCTGCTCAGGGAAGATACAACCCTTCAAATTGCCAGAGCTTCTAGCAGCTACTATGCATTGTGGGTTTATCTGGCAGAAGGAAGATGATAGGGTTGCCAGCCTGCCTAATGATCTTCATCTAACGTTTACCTTATTGAGAGGGGAATAATTCTGTTAAATTAACATCCTAGCATATTTGCTGTCCAGCTAGCTAATGAATTAAATAGCCTGAAGAGAATGTTTTATGACTCGTTTATCCATAAAAATTGATGATTTTTTTTTCCATGCACAAAAGAATGACTTTTCAGTTGTTGTGCACTGCAGTGCCTTACACCCCTTGTCTGTAAAGCAAAGTATGCATATATATATATATAAAATAACAACTTTAATAAAACCTGAGTGTCTTTGGGAAGTAGGAGAGCACACGGACAAAGGCTGCTCTTGGAGTGACCCCGGCTCGTGCGAGCACTGCTGCTGTGCCGCATGGTGTGTGCCTCCTGCTCGGAGAAAGCACAGACCATTAATGACAGCCTACAAGCGTGTGACACTCAGATCACTCAATCAATCAAATGTGGCACCTTGTGCCAGCCCAGCCAGCTGTCCTCTTCCATCAGTGTCCAAAAGTGCCGCACCAAAGGCTGTAGGTGCCAGCTGCCATCCTCACATAACCACTGGACCTGCCCCGGGATCAGTGTGTTTAGGGGACCTGTTTAGATTGAGTTTTCTGTCTTGACAGTCGCTTCTGAGTTTCAATTTAGAAAAGGAGAATAAACAAATTATAGACTAATAAAGAAAACAGCACATCTGTAACAAGAAATCCAAGCCTGGGGCTTTGCACTTATCTGATGTAGACATCATCATAAGTGCCTGTGACAGCAGAGGATGCAGTCGACTCATTGTGGTTGGTTTGACCAAAACTTATAATGTCAGAAGTGAAGTCTGTGACACCAACCCACTGAGTATTATATTGCTTGTATTACTGTATGTTGGGTGTGCCAAAGAGATTGGAAGAGGAAGACTCAATTTTATGAGAAAATAAATTATGAACATGCTCATTAGAATGTTTCATGAGCAAATTTGCTTTCAGTCATTTCCAGTGTGCAAGAGAAGTGCACAGCATGCAGATAGAGAGCGCGAGTCCTAGCTGAGCTTCTGATACTGCTGCACACCCTGAAAACCTCTGTGTACAAGAAATCCACCATGAAGTGGTGAACTAGTGGTTTTCCATGGGCAGGGACACTTCTGCATCCTTAAGTCTTGATGACTGCGAAACTTCAGAGCTTGACCATGTCAGGCTGAGGAGCTTGCAGGTAGAAGAAGCTTAGGCAGGAGGAAGATACGGGCAGTCAGGGTTTTAGAGTCGAAACCTGAGTTTTAAGGCAAAAAGTTCCTTCTGCTTCTGTGGTCCCCAGGCTGATAATGCAGTAGGTGATACAAACTGTTTTCATCAAGAGAGTCTACTGCTGTTCTGGATTGCAGTGTTTCTGAGTGCTGCAGGTTGCCCTCATATATCTATATTGAGTTTTATTTTGCTATTATCATTACTAGATCCTTGTCCTCACTTGATGCTTTCTAGACTGCTCTTTCTTCTTCCCCAGCATGCATGAATTTTCTGTTATTTGCTTGCTGAATACCATCGCTTGCAATTTTCTAGGTTAAAAAAAATGAAGCTGCTTTAGGAGAAAAAAAAAGTAATGGAACATCCTCAGGTTGAAACAGGCCCTGAGCACAGCTGATCGCATAGGGCCTTTAATTTACTAAATGTCAGTGGTTTAATGGCAATTCAACACAACTGGTGATTGCCTGCATGGTGTTACCACTGTGGCTGAAGAGGCTGTTTACCTTTGCAAGACAGAAAGCTCAGCTGAGCAACGCACAGAGCAATCTCCTGTGACCTGCGAATAATTTTTTTCCCAAAAGATTCCCAGGTTGCTGAGGAGCACAAACCCCTTGGAAGAAACCTCTGTGCATACTCTTGTTTGTGGATCAATTGCAAGTAGATCAAACCAGAAAAAATGGTGTTTGGGGCTAAATTTTCAATAGAACACTTCATTTTGGGAGCTTTCTTTGCTGTGAAGTGATTTGGAGAAGAGAAGGCTGTGTGGAGACCTCAGAGCAGCCTTCCAGTATCTGAGGGGGGACCTATAGGGATGCTGGGGAGGGACTCTTCATTAGGGACTGTAGTGAGAGGACAAGGGGTAACGGGTTCTAACTTAAACAGGGGAAGTTTAGATTGGATACAAGGAAGAAGTTCTTTACTGTAAGGGTGGTGAGGCACTGGAATGAGTTGCCTGGGGAGGTTGTGAGTGCTCCATCACTGGCAGTGTTCAAGGCCAGGTTGGACATAGCCTTGGGTGCCATGGTTTAGTGGGAGGTGTCCCTGCCCATGGCAGGGGGGTTGGAACTGGATGATCTTAAGGTCCTTTCCAACCCTGACTATTCTATGATTCTTACTTTGACCACTGGAAGACATTTGTTTTTCCAAGTGATTTCTCTCATGTTTATCATCTTGACTCGACCGGTCACTGAAATCTTTCTCTGTATTTCTCATGGTTGTTGTGAGGCTACTTGTAAATGTGAATGGCTCTGTGTGAGCTGGAGAGCAATGGTTCAAAAAGGAAAAAAGCCATCTGGTTCTCATTAACTTGCAGAAATGATCAGAACACTTTCTAAGAGAGGCTGTGCTGGGTGTAGAGAAAATAGATTCTGGGGCTCTTCCCTTTGTTCTAACAGCTTGGTGCAAGTGGATGCAAACTTGCCTGCCAAAGAATGATCATGTTTCTAAAAATGAATTTGGGGTCCAAGGTCCTTAGATACCATCAGCTTTGGCAGTCTTTTATCCGTAGACTGCATTGCAGGCAGTGGTGGTGATAGCTTCCTTCCACTGCTGTGTGAGTGATAATGGAGGGAATAATATTTTTGTGTTAACAAGACAGCAAGGATCTTGCATGCTCTTTGAAGAAAGAAGTTAATTTTAAGATAAACCCCATGGTTGTTAAAGATGCACATCTACAAGTAGTACAGCTAAACTGAGATGCACACAAAGTAAGGTTTGGTTGTGGCTGGAGCAACAGCCCTAAATGAGAGGCTTTGTAGCTTATCACAAATGGCTGTATTTCTGATATGCTGCCTTCCTTTTAACATCTGGCCTTTAGGCCTTGTCTTCTGGGCTTTTATGGGTGCAGAGCAAGATTTGTTGAAGTACTTGTGTGTATGTTCTCGTTTGTGGCCTGAGCAGCTTCTAGGCTCCTTCAGTCTTATGAAGCCTATGTGCTGCTGGTGCAAGCGTTAATGTACATGACTTGCATTGCACTCCCTGCTTGCAGTGAAGCTATCAAAGAGATTACTAGCTTGCTAAAGATGATTTTATAGACTTTGCAGGTGGTTTGTTTAAAACTAGATTACTGTCACATTTAGAAACGCTTAGCATCATTGGACCAGTGAGGAATAATAATTTAAAGAGGCTGACTAGATCTAATCAGTTTTTGGGAGATCAGACTTAATCAAACATAAGAGGTTGAGAAGGCTGATAGAGATAATGAATTTGAGTGTGTAATACAGGGCCTGCCTGAACTGTAGCACATCTTCTCTGGCCATAGTTTGTTCATAATAATGAAGATTTGCAAAAGTTACCGAGTTGATAAGTATAAAATCCTTTGTGCAAGGAACATTGGCAGTGGGGGGAGGAAATTACCTAGACTGAAACTCAAAGTAGACATTGCATGAGATTTCTTTCAGTATGAAAATCCAGAGAGTTCATTTTCAAGCCATTTTCAGAATATGTAGAGGAGTAGGTTTGGCAAATTACCTTGAAGACGAAATATACCCTTGTGAGCTGCGCATTGAAGAAGGTCTTTGGACGGCTGCTCTTGATGTAGATCTCCAGCATGTACTTACCAGGTAGCCCTGCGCAGGTATTTTAACTACCCTGGCCCTCAGTTCCCATCAGTAAAGTGGATGTGCTAAACCCTTTCTGCTCATTTTGCGACTTTTTTTTTGTGTTATCGTTACAGCCAGAGAAGCGTTGACTTTATGAAGAAAGGCCAACTGATGTAGATGCTGTGTAAATGAGTGTCTGCCTATGTAAAATGTCTGCAAGAATGTCTGCCCTGGTGCTGCAAGTCTAAATAAACTGCATTTTATTGCTTCCACTTTTAACCCGCTTCCTCCAAGACAAGAAACCACACATACCCCAAACATGCCCATTTTTTAATCTTAGTCAAGGATGGTGTTAGCACTAAGATCAGAGTTTGTGTGATGACTAGTCTCTTTCATAATTTATAAGTTTGGGATGCCTCAAGTGAACAAAATAGTAACTATATAAGCTCGTAATTTGAAATCCATGCTTGTGTAGTAGGAGCCTGACCCATCTTCTTCATGTTTTCAGTGTGGGCCGAATTCTGCCTGTTTTCTTCAGCAAAGGCAGCAGTTGTAAATATTTTTCTGAGTCAGCTGAATTAATGATGGGAGATGTTTCTCTTTGCCCACCTCCTTCTGGCAGTGCTGGCAGAGCGCTGCTGGGCTTTGGAGGGACTTGTGTCGCACACCTCTCTTTAAAGAGAAGCTGATGTGACAACAGAAGGACAAACCCTGGGAGGTCTTTTTAAAAAATTCAGGATTTGGGGTGCCCTGAGGTGTTTTTGCACCCCTGCAACACCTCTTTCAGCTGAAGCAGCTAGTGTGGAAATAAAAGGTGACTCCATTCTCCTGCCTCATTCGGGTCAGGTCCTTCGCTCTGCTAGAAGAAGGGATAAACTCTATTAACTGTCAACACCAAGGTCTGCTATGAAAGACAAATATGCCATAGGCACGTCATGAGTGGAATTGGGTTGGGATAGGGATTTTTAATCAGCATCAGGCCTGACAGTGAACTAACACCACAGCCAGCTGAATGATTGAGAGTCCTGAAATGGTGAAGTATTCAGTGAATGCAATCTTTTGTGTAATGCTGTATCAGTTGCTGAGGCTGTGGCTTTGCTGTCTTTTGCAAGACCAGAACTGCCTTGTTCTATTCTGGCTTTTTGATAGGATTTTGACACAGTGCTCAGTAATGATAGGGCTTCATGGTGACTTTCTTTAAAGCCTTGTGCCTATGTGACTGGAATAATTGCTGAAAAAAAATCAGAAGTTATAGATCTTTGTTATGCTTTACTCTGTTGAAGTCTGTTTGTTTTGCATATTTCTATCCAAGCTGACTGTGATCACTGAATCATGAAGGGATATATGGGATCCCTGCCTTCTACCTGCAGACTTGAGATGCAGAGAGGTCCATGGTCAGGTTAGGTTCACTGAGGTGTTTGCACTAAAACCAAACTTAGCTTAGCTTTAGCTTAGCCTTTACAAACCTCAGTTTTGATATCTGCATGAATTTGTACTTTAAAGAACCTTCCACCAAGATAGTAAGTGACCTTATCATTTGCTAGGTAGGATGCAAAGGATTCACTGTTGGATGCAGTTCAGCTGCAGGGTTTTGAGCTGATACTAGATTTCTTCTTTTGGGAGAATGTTTTTGCTGTACTTCCTGCATTGACTAGTCATTATTGATATGTCCATCTTCCCCCAGCTCCTTCCTTGACTTTTTGGGAAGGTCATATACGTGGGATTTACAGCTTTTTCTTGTATATGCTGGCTGTTACAGCAAAGATGAATGGGAAGAGAAGCTCTCGTATGTTCTTCTGCCTGGAAACTTACTCAAGGTTAGAGATCTTGGATGACTTTTATTGTTTCCTTTCCTAACAACAGCCTCCCAGTATGAAATATAAACTGAAATATAAACCCTCGGAACAGTGGCAGCTAATGAGGTAGGACTGAAAGGACTGGCATGGAGATAGAAATTCCTTATTGTTTATAGTATTTGTCTATTTGAAGCCCACTTCCCTCTTGAGAGCCTGGCTTACTTAAAGAAGAATTGCTGTGCTCTGGGAGAAGCTTCCTATATTGTAGCAGTGTTACAGAAACATGTTGCGAAACCAGCTGCCATGAAATTGAATTACAGGTGTTGTATTCTTCACAGCTTAAATTGCTCTATTATATCACAGGCCTCATCGTTTTGTTTTGAACAAATAACTGCAATTTAGTGGGAGCCTACGAGATGACGGTATAAGCAGTCAGGGGTTGTTTAAGACTTCTCTAATGATGGAAAATTGTTCTCATCTATCTAGAGTGTGTTGTCTTTGCCAAAATACATGTGCAGTGAATGGAAAAGGAAATGAGGAAAACTGTTTCCTCATGGCATCTTTTTCCTAAGTTTGCTTTTTTGTATTTTTAAATGTGTGAAGCAATCTCCTGTAGGCTTTTAGACTGGTCAAAGCAATATGGTCATTCATACTTAACTTTGACACTGCTCCAATACATCAGATCATGGCACTGGATGTAGTCAGGTATTTCATTTCCTTCCCTTTCAGTTTGCTGGAAGTATGTAGGTGGTTGCTCAACCTCCAACTTCCCAGGTTTTCATGGAATAAGATTTTAGAAGATCGTTGGGGAAATACTTTAAAATAACTTCCAGTGTAGAAAGCAGTTATTGTTTTAGGCCAGAATTTACAACTGTTTTGTGTAGGTTTAGATTCCTAATTGCTACCCTGTGTGAGCCCACCCCGTGCTCCGTTGTCCCTGTCCCATTCCTGCCCCCTTTGTGGAGTAGCCTTTTCTCTGACATACTTAGCAGTTTACCCTGGACCTTAGTGTATACAAATTGCTCCAGTTGGCTTGTAAATAGTGTTAATTCCAACAGAAAAAGGGTACAAGAACCTTAGACTTGAAAATTAATTTTATTTCCCTTACTACCTATCCAGGTCTATATTATGCTACGAAGGACACTGTATACTGAAATTCAGAAGGAGAACCTGTTGTAGCATAGGGCTCAGAACAAGCTTTATTAGTGTCCTCTAACCTGTTATTAGTCTGAAGATTTGATAAGTTGCTATATGTGTGTATTTCACCAATTGTCTCAAATTTCACAGGAAAAATTAGACTAGAAAGGAAAGCAAGAGGTCAGTTTGTCCATCCTCTTGTTCCTCCAGGTCCTTGCTTTATTCTTGCCAGATGGCTGTCTAACTTGCTCTTAAAAGTCCTCTGTGATCAAGATTTTCCTACTTGCTTTAAAGTGCCATTTGTGAAAAGTCAGTTGTTGGATGATCTTACTTTGCCCATGTTGCATTAGCAATTTGGATCAGTTTTGTGCTCAGGCTTTTTGCTTGTGACTTTTTGCATTAGCAGTAGTTGTGTTTTGTTTTGTTGTCTGCTCTTCTGGTTTGGAATGTTATTTTTCAACATCTGTTTTTAGCCAGTGTATGTTAGGGCCTCTCTGCCCACTTGATTGGAGGTGGTATGCAAATCCCCTTATGTTTCAGAAATTTCAGTTTCACGGCAAACTTTAAAAAGGGGGGGGGACAATTTTTGGAGTGAATGTATATTTTTGATGATAGAGCTCACAAAGGTACTTCTAAATCTTTTCCTCTTGTCACTGGAAGTGAGATGTAAGATAAAACTGCTTCACAAAGTCCTGTGAAAAATTAATGTGTACTGTAATTTAGAAGATGTGTTGCTGAAGGGCATTTAAATGTTATGATTTTGTTTTCTGCAAATTCTGTTTTAAAAGGAACCAAATTTCTAGTGCGGACTGCTTCAGAAATTCAATGAAGTGCTGCTGATACTAAAAGAAGAGATGAGAAATGAGAGGCACAGACTGCTGAGGCTAATGAGTACATAAGCCTAACGATGCAAAATTGCAAATTGCACAGATTACGAAGCACTGTCCCTTGAATTCAAAACTGATTTTAGCACTCTCAGGGCAGCTCCAGAGCTGCGATGTCAGATCAGGATTCAGATGTGCTGGTGTCACAATGTCTGCATAGCCTCCATCTGACTTCAGCCAGAGCTGGCACATGATGAGTTGGTACCATGTGCTGATATAAACCTCTTCAGACTGTGAAGTTGCAGTGGGGCAAGCTAGAGAATAGACCTGTGTGTTACTGGGGAGAGAACTGATGTTATGGTGTAGTACCACAGATAGAGGTTTCTTTGCCTAGTGGAGCCTTGATCCTCTGTTGCTGGAGGCAAACTGGTGGGTAAGATGATAGAGCTCCAGCTTCCCCAGTGAAGTAAGGAAGTACTGTCTGGGCTTCTGCTTGCAGCCAGAGAGGGTATTTGGAGCAGCTGCTGTGCTGCAGGGTGAGTGTCCTAACCTGGGTAAGGAGTGTTTGATGGGATGGAAAAATCAGAGCCCAAGACTGGAGGTAACAGAAAGTTGAAAAGGCAGTTTTACAAAGGGGTGTTTACTTTCTCACTGCCTGCTCTTCCTGACCCAGAGAAGCTGCCAACTGTGCTGTCAAGTCTATAAAGTGCTAATGCAGCTCTAGCCAGAGCAATGAACTATAGTGGGAAAGTTGAGGGAAGTTTGTTGGGTTTGGGTTTTGGTTTGGTTTTTTTTGCTTGCTAGTTTAGGGTTGGTTTTTTTTTTTTTTTTCCCTTAGCTTTCACCAAGAACTCAAGGAAAAGTGTAAAAAAGTATTTTTCTCACTGTTGTCACTTTCTACTTCTAAAATCCGTCCATACAGCATTCTGTCTTACCTTTGGGATGTTGTTTGTTCCTTCTCCTTCAGCTTGTATAGGTCAAGGATGAGATAGCAGCCTTAGCTTTGGTTCTGTTTTGCTAATAGCGAGATACCTGAGGGTCTAGTGCAGCTTGTGTACCTTGGAGATGTGCTAACCGGATATTCTGTTGATGGCTGACTATTCATCTTAGTAAACTGGGGATAATTCAGGGTAGTGTAAGGTTTCTTATTCCTTTAGAAAAGAGCAAAGCATTTTGCACTGAATGCAAAATCATTTGAGACGAGTGGCGCGATTACTCAGTCACAGCAGAATGAAAACTGGGAGAGATGTAATGCATTGTTTTATTTTTTCAAGCTGCTGACATGATGCGAGAGTTGCTAATGCAGTATGAAGTACAAATGATATGCAAAATTCCCTGATAACTACCTGGGAATTCTCATTCCATCAGCAACTTTTGTGTTATCACAAATGAGACAGCTTGAAAGGCACTTGTTGCGTTTTGTATTGCATGCAAAAGTAATTTGCACTTCAAAAGAACTGACCTAGATTATTTTTGATGCTTTTTTTTCTGCATGGCTTTCATAAGCAATGGAACAATGCTGTATTACTACTGTCTTTGACTTTTAACAATTCAAAAATCATAGTGAGGAGACATACGACAAATGAGCACGTTGGTGCGAGCTGCTTTGGCGATCAGGATTGTTAAGGCTGGGTTTCAGAGAGTCAGATCAGGTTTTCTGTCCGCCTTTAAAAAGTGTTGAATGTCTAGATTTTAATTGTAATATGTTTTTCTGTTCCGGTTAGAGGTGGTACGTCAGAGCTCAGAGTGTGAATGGCTGGGATGTGTTTGTCTCTTTACGCCCAGCCTCAGTGGGCAGTTCCTCTCTATAGTCTGCTGCAGGGTCTGTTTCAAACAAACAGTACCGCAGCAACATCCAGGCAGAGTGTTCTGGAAATAGGTTGTTTCCCCCGGAACATACTGGGAGGAAGCTGCCATGCATAGAGTGTGAATAGTCAGAGGCCATGCGCTGAGGAGTGAAGCAGAGTGAATCATATTGATGAGTGCGGAGTTTGGTCTTGTCTTCATCCAGGAGGTGAAATAAAGCAAATGGAGTCTCTCCAAAACTTCAGGGCTTTGTTCTCAGTTGTAAATCAGTGCAGTTCAGTATCACTAAGGCTGAGGATCTGTCCACATGACTTTATCTTTGCAGTGTACAGCAGATGTTTAAGTACAAATGTTGAGAGGTGATGTGGGCAGTATGTAAGTATGAAGCAGGAATCTGCCTAAAAGCCTCCTAGTCTACAGTTTGTTCAGTCCATGCCATTATCTCTCCATCGCCATTCCGGTATCTTTATAGTAATCTGGAAGTCTCTTCTTGCTGAATATGATGAATGTATAGAAGTCCAGAAAGGCTGAGATTGTTCACAGTTGCTGTGTTAAAATAATTATCCAGTGATTTTAGCCCAGATGCAATCCTGGAAAGCATGAAAACAGCCTGGGATATATGCTTACACTGCTAGGAGAGCTCAGCAGGAGGTAGATGCTCACAAACTAATTGGTCTTACGGGGTTCTGGCTTAAGGAGTGCCTTCATAAAAAACAATGTACAACCCAGGGCACAGTTGCTGCTCAGTCAGTTGTTTTCTAAACTGACAGTTGTTTAAAGATAAAAGATGTTTTTATTTCACTTGAAGCCCTTTTCTCTTGAGTCCAAAAATAATATTTCATGGAAAAATACCTTTGTGTATGTGTGTGAAAAAGGTGAGTGCTTTGTGCAGTGCTAGCAGGGTTGCTGTGCATTCCTTGGTCTCCTTTCTGAATGCTGTTTATGAAGGAGAAATACGGTCTTGAAATGCAAAGGACACGGCTGCAGGTTTTATCTAACATGGTACAAAGCAGCCCATCGTGAATTGAGTGAGGTGTTGCTACCTGCAGGGAGGCACTTCATCCTCCCTGTGTGGCTGGAATGATACAAATGTTGTACGTTGACTTTTAATGAATATACATCAGTTGTGTGTATGTAGAGGGCTTTATAGCCTTAGCTTATGCATTAGAGAGAGAAGGCGGCTCCCTCATATGGTGTCTGATGTTAGGCAGGGCAAAATACCTTAGCCTGGGAGCCTGGAAAGGCTAAGACTTGCTGGGTACTGAAAGAGAGCTCTGTACTGCTCAGAGAATACCAAGCAGGGAGTGTCCAAGGTCAAGCAAACATAGTGCGGTGAGGGGAAAGAATCCTGAGTAGGCAGTAAATATTGTACTTAGGAAGTTTCTCTTCTCATCCTATAAATTTACGGTCTCGGTGCCTGCACTTTGCCTCACATCACTGTTGTTCTGGACCTGTGTAGGTGGTTGTGTCCTGACTTTTTCTGTTGTTTATAATATATGCTTATATAAAAAGTAATAATATAATATATGCTTATATAAAATGTAATAATATAATATATGCTTATATAAGTATATAATATATGCTTATATAAAAAATGACTGCTACTGCTGAACCCATGACACCAGCATAGTTTAACTACTGTTGTGTGGCACCTTTTAAAGCCCCTCTAAAGGTGCTTGCTTTCCCGTCTGGTGGTGTTACACATTCCCAGTACTTTGATGGTCTCTACTTGCCCCTTAAACAGCCTTTATGCTTCCCAGTGCCAGGGATGTGGCAGCCACAGCTTCTCCAATGAAGACCCTTTCTGAGTACTGGTCTCAGATCTTCAGAGTCCTTTGTTAGTTCCTTGGGGCTGCAGGGATCCCACAGCAGTTTCTTGAGGCTGGTGCCCTGGTGTCAGATGCCTGTGGTGAGCTCTGGGTGTGTGGGAATGAAACTCACGTTCACCATAGCTGGGCTAAATGGGGGAATCGGCTCCAACACCAAGGGGTCCTTGCACTTCCCTTCCAGGTGAAGCAGCATTTAATTGGCTTCATCTTCTCTAGCACAAGGATTAAATTTAAACCAAAAAGTTAATCTTGAAACAAGGTTGCTCCACTGAGTATTCACACAGGCTTTCTTAATGCAGTATTACAGTATCCTTGTTATGGTGAGGGGAGGTGCTGGGGTGAAGAATGGAAAAATACAAAGCAAATTGCCTCCATAAAAAAGTTACTGAGGTGGATGAGCCAGATATCTCTAGCCATGTTTGGCCTGTTTATTGCAATAGGTTTTGCCTTTGACACTGTTTGTGGGTTAATTTCATATCCCAGATTATGCCCTTTCTTTACTTTGTGTTTGGATGAAAATGTTCGTTATTCTTTTTTCCTTATCTGAAGTAACAGCAAATCACTGTTTCTTTGTTGGGGAGAAGGTTTTAATTTTCCATGCTGAAAATCACCCAGCAGCTGTTTAAATGGGAAAAAATCTGTTTTGTAAGAAAAACAGAACAAAACAAAAATTACCGGTAGCTAAAAAACCATCACAGCATCTGTTGTTTAACTGTATCCATGTTGCAACTAACAACAAACTGTAAAAACATATCAGCATTCAACTCCATTAATTTAGTTTCTCTTTTTTATATTACTTTATCATTTTGCACAAGTACAAAATGACATAACATTTAATAAATGAATAGCCAAATAAATAAGGTTGTTATTATGATCCTCTGTGAAGTCTGAAGTGTGTAATTTTTCTTAAACAATGAAATTGATACAGAATTATAGCACTTCCAGGAAAAATGTATGTAAGCATTGATCAGATGTGCACCTGTGCAGCTTTGTGAAGCTTAGTTGCTCATGGCTTTGTTTTCATGAGTGCTTCATATCACTCCTGTCACACTGTTACGTTTGGGATCTATGTATTGCTATTTTCATGTTTCTTTCTCACACGTTGTTAGATCCAGAGGTATTGCCCCCTACACAAACATATACTCTTTGTGTTACTACGGTGCAGTACTGTAGCAGCCCTTGAGCTTAGTTTTAAACCTGTTTGAATTTAGTGTGAACTGGCCTAAGGCTGGCTTAAATGGATGAGTGAGGCATCTCTGCATGAGTGTTGCCTGCAGTGTGAGGGCATGGTTGCAAGCACTGGGGTCTGACCAGTGCTCACAAAGCCTCCAGCAGCAATGGAGCTAATTGGCTTAAATAGAGCACCTGAACTTAAATGAACTCCTGAGTACAGGGACTCCCATTGTTTTTAAACTGCCTGCCAACACCAATGTGTGCAAGATCTGGCTTACTGTGATCTTTCTAATTCATAAAGCAGAACAAGAGGAGCCTCATTCTGCATCTTTCACTTGCAAACAGTTGATTGAAGTGTGTGATGTTTAAACATCTGTGCAGAAATATCCTCCCCACATAGGTGATGTAAGAAATGGAGACACTTAAACCCATACTCTGATTTGTGCTGATTGTTTGCTGCTGTTGGGTTGTGTTTTAATTTCTTTGTGGGTTCTTTTTTTTGGTGGTGTTTTTTTGCTTGGTTCTTGGTGGTGGGTGTTGGTATTTATTTTATTTATTGGGTTTTTTTTTGTTGTTCTTGTTGTGGTTGGTGATGACAAGAAGCTGATATGTCATGTATACATGTCTCTGTGCTCCGCAGTATTAAGTGTAAGGTCTGTATATAAACGCAACTAATGAAATTGGGGACCGTGTGGCCCCAAACCATTTAAAATAATGGCATGGGCAATCTCACTCCATTACATTTGAGTGGAAGCAGTTCATACTAAAGTGCTGGTTCCCTGTGGAGCCTGGCAGCCTTGATTGAATCTTACTTGCAAAATGGACAGTGAAGATAAGTTTGTTGCAGGGCAGACGACAGCTCTGACTCAACAGAAACCGCAGTGCTCAGGGGGAGGATTGCCTTGGGCCTCTAAATAACATTTTCCTTTCTTTTTCTTTCACTGCTGTCTTGCAAGCTTTGCAGCAAAGGCATTTGCTCAGTGTTCATGTTTCCTGAAGGCACTGCGGTATGGCTTCCATCTGTGGTGCCAGTAGGGTTGTGCTGGGTGATGTTGGTCTGCTCTGCTCCTTGGTATAAAGTCTTTGGGTTTTCATTCTTCTAGCTATATGGCTCATACAATTTCATAGGATGAAGCACATAATTTCATTAAGAGGCTGGTCCTACAGCAGTAAAAACTCTGGCCTGTCTTCTGGCATACTTTTATCAGAAGACTAATCTAAATATATAGGAGTTTTCTTGACTACCACAAAGCTTCCAGAGGTCCTTCTAGCAAGGGGATAGCCAGACCCTGGCTTGGGTGCTTTCAGCAAGTGAACTTCCCTTTTATCCTATTGCAATGTGTTTTAAAATACAAAAGGAAGTTGAGACACACTTGACAAATTTCTTCTGACAGGGGTTGAATGAGCTGATGTGTGTTCTGTCCATCTGGAGAGGCTCCCATCACTGGCGGGTGTGTTGTTGTCTCAAGGAGGCCATCCCCTTGTGAATGCTAGGCAAGCCACACTTACTTTCTCACCACCACTAGTCAGTTGGTATCTGGATGGGATGCCTGAAAACATGTGATGCTCCTATGCTCTGTTTGAGATTCACTGTGGATTTTAAGCCTTCTTTCCATTCCTGCAGAAAAAGCACTTGGGGAGTATTTCTGTGGTCCGGGGGAATTGCTGTGCACCAACCAGCAGTGTGATACATCACAGTTCTTGGGGGGGAAAAAATAAAACTGATCTCAAAAAAGGCCTGTAATATTTGAATATAAATACATGTGACGGAAGCGTAACTGAGTATGTACTGGGACAGTACTTAACTGTAATCATGAAGACTGACCAGAAGAAACAAGACTCACGGTTAAGTAGAACACTGCAGAAATCACCTGGCAGGCTGGTGGCCTGCATGGAGAGGAAGCAGGACTTCTGCAAGATGAATAACAGTTCCCAAGTGCTTATCTAACAAAACCACATTGAACAAAATAAACTTGACTCTTCCCAGTGAATGTTTCATGCTTATGAGAAAACTCAGTGACGTCTTCAGTGATGGAAAATAATGGGGGAGGGAGAAATTTGTGAGGGAGAGAGAAGTTGAAGATGCAAATCTGGAAGAGACGCAAAGCACCGTGCAGCAACGAGACTGCAGCACCACCGTGAATCCTTTCATCTTTCCATCCCAGCATTGACGTGGGATTGTCGACAACGATTCGTGTGATGTGGGAAGCAGCTGAATGGAGCCACAAGGTGTTAGCTGGACCTGCGTGCCCCTGGACACAGTGGATCATGGTGGTTGGTCTCGTTACTAGCTTTGTGTTTTCTGTAGCGACAGAGAGAAAGGCAGGATCAGCCTTCAGAAGCTGTGGCTGTTATTATATATATTCTCCAGAAAAAAGCCTTGTGCTCATCCACGCTCAATCCGAGTGCCTTTTACATGCAGCTTTCCCCAGCCTCCCCACAGCTTTACAGGCATATGATAATTCTACCAAAAGAAACATCACAAATCCAAGGAATTTAGATTTAAGCTTAAGTACAACATAAACCTCAGTGAGAAGGTTATTTTGCGGTACAGTTCTGTCATATTGGGGAATTAATTTACAGGAAGTGCAAGAGGAGGGAGAGCCTTGTCTCTCCCACATAGCTTGGAAATGTATGGGTGAACTTTATCTGGATGTAATGGTACTTATGAATTTCCTGGAATTGGAACATGATGGGAGTTTTTGGGAATACTGAAGGCCTTCCACTTCTGTGGGGATTTTTTGGCAGTGGCATGTGAGCAGTGTCCCACAAACACGGGTTTCAGAGCCCTGTGTTTCAGTGCCAAGCCTGAAAGTTTCAGCCTTGAGATTCACCTTGCAAGTTGGGGGAGGGAGAAAGAAGAAGGAAGGAACACTGGGAAAAACCTTGATATTCTGGATGTAGGTGGTGTGGTTTATGGGTTCATTTAGCCTGGCATGCTTACTGGGGTAAATCCCTCAAATCCTTAGATGGCGTATGTTACATGTCAGTGTATGGGCGCTGTTAAATTTGTGTGCCATTTGAAAAATATGATGTTTTTACTGCATAATTGCGAATTATGCTTTTATAATCAGCCTTGCTAGGGTGAAATGCAGTTATATCCAGTGAAGTACCATATTTGTCCTAGCATTAGACAGTGGGTTTGTTTAATCACAGCTGCAATGAGGAGCTCATTTCTCAGTTTGTTTCCAGTTTAGTTCTGTTTGCTTTTGAAGATGTGATAGCTGCTGGTTTGAGGAATCAGTCAGTATTCCTTTCTTGAGAGGCATAGCAAAACCCTGGGTAATACAAAGACTTTTGAAGCTGTGATTCACCCTCTTAGATTATATTAAGATTCAAATTTCGGTTGCTTTAAGGACAAGAATTATGTGTAAAATAAATTTCTCAACTGCTCGTAGGTTTGGTGTGGCTTAGATCTGAGCTCTTGGTTCAAAACTACTTGAACACAGGCTAATAACTTTGAAAGGGATGAAAATATAATCCAGTGTCTATATGAACTGCTGCAGTTGGTTTGAACATTTGTAATATTTAGTGCCCAATGACCCTGAATGCACTTTGGTGTTGCTAAGACTGAAAAAAATATTATTTCTGTGTTTGAAGGCAACCCCTTCCTTTGGCTGGGTGGGTTAACCTTGGTCTAAAAGCAGCCAACTTACAAACGTCCCCCACAGAAACAGGGTTTCCCCCATTTTCCTGCCATTTCATGCTGCTTGGTTTCTGATCTTCCCTTCATCCTTCCATTGTGAGCACCTACTTTATTTTAATCTTCTTGACAGGACACTCTTATTTGTTCTTGGCAAGCTCCATTTAACCCGGTCTGCCTTGAGCAGTTTTGTATTCCTGCCTTGATTTCTCCCCAGGGCACGCTGCTAGCAGGCCCCTCTCCCCATTGAAGTCTAATATTTTGGTACTTCTACTGGAAATATAAAATCTGGAGCTGACAGTGGGGTGGGAAGCTCTGTTGGTTCTCAGTCCTCCACTCTTCCTCCAAATCCAGTCCTGTCTTACACCAGTCTGAAACCTTCTTCTTTGCCTTTCTTCTAGTAAAGTAAAATTTAAAAATCACTGTTTTTAAATGTGTTTATTATTAAATGAGAGGCCTGGGAAGAGGAACTGAATGACATGTTGTAGTTGAAAGTTTCCGGGTAAGAGATTTTCCTGAATAATAGAACATCTCCCTCAGGGCACTAAGAGCTGTCCCTCTGATTGACAGTTTAATCTTGGAGGGATTAAACTCCTTGCTATATGCAGCGGAGAACAAGATGAATCCTGCTAAACATGAATTTGGTCTCACAAAGATTACAGTGTGCATGAAGGGTGGATGATGGCAGGTGGCTGCTGCAGAAGGCTTTTTCTGGACTACTTTGGGAGGCAGCCTGGACCCCTGGAGCAGATGGAGTGAGCTCACCCACCAAATTCCCTCTTCAGTTTAGAGGGTTTGTTTTTAAAATCATCCAAGGACTGAAATTTTCCCACTTAGCTGGATGAGAAGTGCTTTTTATGCACTTCAGGCATTTTCTTTTCAAAAGATGCTTTTGTCAAAGCATGAATTGGCTCTTGCATTGAGTGAGTCTTTTTTATTGTTTAATTTTATAGACTCATGTCTGTGTTGGCCAGAGTTTGCAGAGAAGCGAGGGGCAGAGGACAGCATGCTCAGTGCAGCCTGCAGCCTCTTGCCTCCTCCTAAGTTTGCCTGTCGTTGCGAAGCCCAGGCTGGCTGCTGGCTCCATCTGAGTGGTAGGAAATGATTTTATAGAAGTGAATTATTGCAGGGCTGGTGGCCAGCAGCCTCTCTCTGAAGCCTCTCTTTTGGAGCATGTGAAGATTTATGGATAGCTCTACCAAGTGCTGAAACACATTGTTGAGTGGCGATCCAGCTGACTTCGCTAGACATGTAAGCGCCAGAGTGTTAAGATGTTCTTCAGCTACTGAAATATATCCCTGGGTGAGGCTGAAGTGGTCAAAATGTTAGGGTTTTGTTAAGCTTCCTAAAGTCCCATGTACTGAAAAGGAGACATGAAACTGGAGCATTCGTATCTTCTTTCTTTCATTATTTTTTCAGTGTTTATTAGAAGGACGTTTTCTTTTCTCCCTTGTGGCTGAATCCTTCACAGCAAAAGACAAGTGCCCTTTCTTTTCTAATTTTCCTCTTTTGACATATGCCTTTGAATGCAAATTTCCATCTTTTCTTGGTAAATACAGAATTTTATTTTCAGAAAGCATTTGAATGTTAAAATTGAATTTCCATCTTTGTGTAATTAAATTGTGTGAAGTCAGATGGAAATTGGATAGAAATAACGAACCTGACATGTTATTTCCTCTTTTTCTTCTGTGTAGGTACTTAAAAAACAAAGCAGAACACCAAACAAAATACCTCTGGAAAGGAAGCTGTGGTGTCTAATGCAGCAAGGGATAAAGACTTTAATCTCTAGTATAAATGAAAGAGACTTATTTTTTCCTCTGTCAACACAGAGGTCACTCTGAGACCCTGGAGCTGGAGTTGCCTTGTGTGGTATAGATTTTGAAATTGCAGTGTAATTCCTCACTTTTTAATAAGCAGAAAATTGCAAGACAACTTTGACAAATTAACATCGCTATCCAGTGACCTACCTAGGGGTAAAAAAGGAGCAGATTCCCATGAGAGTAGATGATTAATTGGTCAAAACATTATATAGTGAAAAAACCCCGATGTAGAGTCCTGTTCAAAGCATGTCTTGACTGATAGAATTCACATATTTTATTGTATTTAATGCTGCTGTAATCTGTCAAAAAGTATATAATGGTCTGCTCTTCAGTTCTAGGTGTATCCTAGTGGAGTAGCTATTTTCCTTCTTTGTTAGCATAAATATTAGCTATAAGGAAGCAAGCGTCGTTTAAATATCTCTTCATTCCAGACAAAGTATATAATTAGCTTAAGTTTATCTTTTTCTAAGGGAGAAATACTGCAGTTGGTCTTTTGTTTTGCTTCTTCATTACCTGGCATATGGCCAGAATAGCATGCAGTGGCTCAGCAGGAGTGGGATGTTGCACATGTGATGTTCTGCATAGTCAGAGTTGGCTAGAAATAATACTAAACTTTTGCCCAAATTAACATTAGATCTTGTTAAGCATGTGTTTTGAACATGTTTCATGCATGTGAAAGCGTGCAAAAAAAAAATATCTTGAACTTGAAAAAGATGAGCTTCCACAATTCAGATAATAGTGGGTACTTACTGTGTCATATCTGTTCCCAATTATCTTCAAAGAACTGTTTCTCATTGCTGGGTTTTGTTGTTTTGGTGGCATAACGGCATAGTTGGGAGCTGTGATATGCAGCATTTTCTCACAGAGCTAACCATAGAAAGGTGTTCTGTTTATGGTTTATGTTTAAAGGTGTTATGTTTAGCTGTACTGTTTCAAGAAAGCTTTGACATGAAGTTGATGATTCTGGTACCCACTGCGATGCTGGGGGGAGGCTGGGTAGGAGCTAGGGACAGAAGCAGAGAAGAGAGGAGAGGGAAAGATGGCTCAAAAGCATGCTAAACTGGAGGACTTTGCAGCCTATGCTTATTCTCACAAGGAATATGAAGCTCTACGTGTTGCTCTGCTTCGCTGAAATATAAGCTGTGCTGTAAAATAGAAAAAGTATTTCAAAAGTGCTTTGGCAAATTAAAAAATTTATTTTAAAACGGGGCAAAATAAAAAAAGGAAGGAGAAAAAGAAAAAAGTGGTAACTGTGTTCTATTCCTCATCAAAAGCGTGGAACAAAACAGGTGGTGGCGCATCTCCTGGTCTGTAATAGTCATTTTCCTTTTCAGTCCTCTTTAGGACCAGATCATCAAAGCACTCATTTACTCCTTCTCCAGCTTTAGCTCAAGTTGGCTACACCTTTCAGTAGACTTCATTCAACAGTTTGTTTAATGTGCTTTTGCTTAATTTGATTTTCACACCCCATTTGGTCAAGGAACAGACTTCTCCAGGGTATTCTGACATTCTCCGTCAGTTTTCTCTTATGATATCCTGAAATATAGTAGTACTAGGGAGGTGTTCTATCCCATGGCTGTATGGATTCAGTTTCCCAAAGGCAGCAGAGCCCAGCACATGGAGCAGCTGTGCATGGCTGTGGAAGAAAGCTGCATGCACCTACCCCTCTTCACTTCATTCACACAAACTTGGCTATCTAGCCAAGATAATTCTGTCTGCAACATCCCTGCCTGCCTTGACCCTTGGCAGCACATAGCCGTAGGAATGCATAGCCACTTCTGGTCCACCAGCCCCAAACAACTCTGGATTTCCTCCTTCCCCTTTATTGCCACATATCCCTGTATCAAATCACCTACTCTAATCCTTAACTAAATGTATTTAATGATTAAATAAATGAGTATAACCCATTTTCCTTCTTGAGCATCCCAAGGTGCACAGGTAAGCTTCAGGTACACCAGGGAAAGCCACACATGTGCAAATTAAACTCTTGACTGTGTACATTAGAAAACATTATCTGATTCTGTAAATACAGGACATTGTGCTCTGGTGTTATAACTGAAATGAACTAAAGCAAAAAGAAACTCCAATTTCTACCATGGAGCTGCGAAGCTTCTCCCTCTGCAGCTTTATGCAGTTTGGGACATGTCTTTAGGTTTTCTTAGCTGAATTCAGCCTTAAGGGAGAATGAGTGGCAGCCAAATTAACATGATGGTCTCTAAAGGCTCTGAACGGATTTCAGATCCTTTTTTGAATAACCTGTGCAGTAGTATTTATCCAAGGACAATAGTCATGACAGGTTTGATAGGAAAAGAGAGTGCACTTTCAGTGGAAGAATTTTTCAAAAACATGTATTCTGGATTTAAATTATTGGATTTAAATAGTCTTTTTGATAAGAAAATATCTGACAAAACTTTGTCAAATAACGCAGTAGTTCTTCTGTTGGGGAGCTGGAGACAAGCGGAACGCACTGCTTATAGCATTATACCTCTTACCTGAATGGGTATAGAAGAGGAGCTAATTTGTATCTGGAGGGACAAAGAACTTCCCTGTATGCTTGTCCTGAGCATTGTAGGGAGGAGAGGTGGTTCTTGGAAACTCTTGCTATGGGCTATCTTTGGCTAACAGTTTGGCTAAAGATCTGCTGTTTAATTCTGTTTTACCAGTTGGTTATCAGGATGAGGTCAACAGCAACCTGCACTTTGGTCTGCAGACTGAGGTGCTGGTTGTGTATGGGCTGTTCCAAATCTGCCATTTTGGGGAGTTCAGCGCAATTAAAGTCCCAAATATTTACTGAGGTGTAGGTAGGTAATATTGTCTGGTATTTTAGATGATATTCGAGATGCTGAAAAGCTGCAGGAGGAATTAAGAGAAAGGATATGTTATAATTGTTGAGGACGGAGGGTGATGATGATGGGACATGCATGGCTGCATCCCAGTGCAGTGGGTACCAGTCGTCGTTTCTTCCCCTGACTCTGCCTGGCATTAGTGTGTAATTTGGGTCAACTGCTAGAGAAGTGTGGGACATGAAAGCTGTCTGCAAAAATGACATCGCTGTGATTCTCTGCCTCCAGGGATTTGTGAGAATAAATCTATTAAAGATGACGAGTTGCTTATGGATACTACAGTACCAGGGCGAAATAATCTTCTGTTAGTACGGTGATAATGTGCTGGGAGCAGTGGGTGAAGGTGACTTTTTAGGTAGCTGAAATTTGCATGTGGGAAGTTTGTAGCCATGCAATGAGATCAAAATTGCTGCTCATCTCACCTGCCTAGATTGTTCCTGCATACGGTAAGTGAAGTAGAAGGAAATGGCTTCTTCAGCTCTACTCTGTCCATCTCTGCTAAAATAAAGCCCTGAAGTTACAGCACTGCTCACTCCTCCACCAGCCACCCCAGCAGTGCGGAGCAGCCATTCTTTCTCTGTGAGAAATCAGTGTTAACAATTTCTGGCAAGTGTTGTGCTGAAGCAGACAATTTCCTAACGCCAGCCAGGCGTGGTGAGGAGTTACAGTGGACAGTGCAAGGAAAATGCTTCATTCATGTTTGAATTCCTCAATCCTCGCAGCCTCCTGAGGCAGTGATGTGAGCCAGGGTAGATCCTTTTCAATGGGACTGCTTTCCCCTGGAAATGCCTGCAGGGTGGTCTGGTACATGGCATTGGCTGCTTATTTCTAGGAGAATGTGCCCTGGGTTGTGATTATTTTCTTTTTTCCATCTGTTTTTCTTTTAGGGGAATGAAAGTGGTGAAGATAACCAGCTTTAATCATGCCTTGTACTGGGGTATCTGGTCCCCCACTGTCACTAGGTAAGCTAGGTGTAAGCTAGGTGTAAGGTAGTGTAAGCTAGGTGTATTCAACTCAGCATATTGAACATGTTTGTTTGCTCAATGTAAGCCTAGTTACTGTATTTTATTAGTTATATTTGAAATTAGACCTTCCCCCAGCCTCAGTGTTTCTGAGTATCCTTTATCTCCACAACTTTTTTAAGCTGTTTTGCAAATGGCTGTTAGAAATTGGGTTGACTGGAGAACAACAAGCAAAAAGAAGAGTTAAGATAAAGGAAAGGTGTTGAGCATGTGTTCAGTACTGTTTTATTTAAAAATCATTGGGGAGAGGAATAGCAAGTTGGGATAGAAATTCTGGCATTTCCTTGTGTTATTTTTCAGTTTAGAGAAAATTAGTGATTTATAACTCAGTCATATTTGCATTTACTGCCCATTGCCTGATTCAGGGGCATTTCCCATGCCACGTAACGATCTTTCTTCACTGGCAGACGTGAGATGTGTGAGAAATTAGTGTCTGCGCATGAAAATAGTATTAACTATGTTGCTTGAATCTGGGAAGACCTTTTTCTATCCTTTAGGCATGACATCTCAGTGAGCTACCCTATTGATTCACCTCTTCAGTCTAAGCTACTCTGGAGTAAGCATGTTTATGTGAGCTCTGGGATCGCAAGCCGCTGTATCCCTGTTAATCCAGTGTCTGTCCATAGGTAAATACAGGGTAACTCAAGGCTGCTTTATGAAAGTATTTGTAATCATAAATATATTTTCAATACCATTATGGTTGTTCTAGGCCAGCTAGCTCCAAGGGTTTATGGAACTGTTTTACATCTCCATCGTATTGCACAAGTAGGATATAAACACGCAATCAAGTGTCTTTCAGTCTTCATGTTCCCAATGTAGGGGATATTTTTGTAATAGATAGTCTTCAAAATTGTTGAAAGTGGTACAATAGTTCTGTTTTTAAAATACAAGCTATTCCATGCAGGAAGAGATCAACATGGTGCTGTTCAAGCTGTGTAAATATTTGTATATAAATAGAATAGTCCTTTTAAATAACTCTGAGAAGAGTAGATCTGCTTTGTGCAAAGATTGTGTGTGTAATAGTTTTCACCTACCAGTTTAGCAGTGCTTTCAGATCATAATTTTATTTACATGGCACTGTATCATACAAGGTGACAATGAGGAGGCAGTCAGCATTTCTTACTACATGAAAACAACCATTTAAACACCCATAGGGGTTTTCTTAAGTGACACATCCTCTGT
This sequence comes from Psilopsiagon aurifrons, assembly GCA_025447955.1. Lineage (NCBI taxonomy): Eukaryota > Metazoa > Chordata > Aves > Psittaciformes > Psittacidae > Psilopsiagon > Psilopsiagon aurifrons. Next base: position 29,818 of record JAOEHY010013374.1, on the reverse strand, counting down.
CTTCCTTTTCACTAATGGATCCGTGATGGATATTATTGTCCCGTTTGCAGAAGGACAAAGTGTAGCAATTCGCACTTCACTAAGAGATTTCTGATAAAGTCAGAAAAGTTGTAAAATGAAATTTCTCTTAAGAAAATTAGTGTTCCTTCACAGCTAAATTCATTTCTTAGAATAATGAGCTGTCTAAATGCACTGTGCTCTAAAATGGATGCCCTTCAGAAATCAGGAATGAAATAGCATTTGTGTTTAATGTGATACTTAATTTTTATTTCCCTCTGTTTATTTAGAACAAAAGTGAAAGTGACACATTGCTGTAAGTTTTCCAGACTACTGCATTAGTAGGGTGCTTTGTATTTCCACTGGCAGTTGTGAATAATCATTGTTAATGACTTAAATTAGAAACAATTTTTCTTTAAGGGCTGTGGAAGCAATTCTGTGAAACAGAGGCACTTTTTGAGAGCAGTATCCAGCTTTCTGCACAAAGTTTCCCCATGCCCAAGCAGGATAATAGAGATGATTGATGTCTGGGCTGAGTTGTTCAGCTTTTTTAATTCTCCTTTGCCCCATAATTTCCTTTTGCTTTCGCCTTACATCATACAAGGTGGTAGTGAAACAGCTGTCCTAGGATCTAATATGAGATATTTTGTCAGCTTATGGCAGTAGTCTTAACTGGGTTATGCTTTGAATACCAATAGCTTTTTCTCCTGCTGCTGTGAAGTACAGGTGGTAGGGATGACTGCCAGGCAAACATCGAGCGCTGCTTGAGAGAGGCACAGCGGAGCAAATCCCAAATGCAAAATCCAGATGCCGGGATGTTTATCCTACTCTAAACCAAGCTAACTTTTTAGTTCTTATTTTTATTTCTTCTCATTGGTTCTGGAGAACAACTGTTAATGCTAAAAGTCAGGTCTGTCACATCAGCTTTGAGACAATTCGCATCCTGAAAATGAAGTGTGAGCCCAAGGTGGGTGGGAGATCAAAGCCCAGCAGTGTCTGGGCATGTAAGCTGCCGGCTTTGGTGGGTGGCTGTGAAGCCACCATCAGAACCGGCGGAACATGTATGACATACAGCTCTTGTCAACTGAGTGCAATTGAAATGGGTTATTGTTTAGGGAGTCCCAGGATACTGCTGGGGTATTTCTTCTCAAATCCTGGTGCCCAGCATCATAATGCATCTGTTTGAGGTATGGAAATAGTTTATGTGCATATCCAAACAAATCAGCTATTTGGAGAACATTTAAAAAAGCCAAATTAAGATGAATATCTGAATTGGGACATGACTGAAAGCTAGTGAGGAAGGGACAAAGAGTAATGGAGAAGCTGAAGGATGGAACACATGAAAATTTCAATAAAGCCAATTTTCTTGTTTTGTTGTCACTCAAAGACTCCGCTTTTAGACCAGTTCTGAGCTTATTTTTAGGTGGCTGGAGCCAGCCATCATTTTGCACACTCAGAAGTTCACCTGGCTCGACTGAAGTGCATATCATAGAATCATAGAATAGTTTGGGTTGGAAAGGACCTCAAGATCATCAAGTTCCAACCCCCCTGCCATGGGCAGGGATGCCTCCCACTAAACCATGCCACCCAAGGCTCTGTCCAACCTGGGCTTGAACACCGCCAGGGATGGAGCATTCACAGCTTCCCTGGGCAACCCATTCCAGTGCCTCACCATGCTGACAGTAAAGAATTTCTTCCTCATATCCAATCCAAACTTCCCCTGTTTAAGTTTGAACCCGTTACCCCCTGTGCAGTTGATTCTTCTCACGCAGCTGGAGTGAAGCAGACAGCTCCAGTACTGCTCTCTTGGGTCTTTGACATGAAAATTGCTTTGTTTCCTTATAGATTTAACTACTGCTGCCAAACATGTGGCTTCTTGCTGAAGTTCCTCCTCCCACAGTTCCTAGGTAGTAGCAATGCATATAGATTTGTTACCTTCAGTGGGGCAATGTAGTTAACATGAGCTGAGATCTAACCCTTAAGAGGCTCTTAAAATCTTAAGCTAATTTGTGTATAATATTCACAATTAGGTAATGACTGATAAAATTGAATTCCTGCTTTAGGAAGTGCAGAGCGGATATTTGTCTTATTCTTGTGGTCTTGTTGTGCATGAGTAAGCACATCAGAATGAATCCCACAATGTCAATTGTTTTGGGAAAAGGATTGCTTTATATTGGCTAAGAGAAAACACTGATTTTTTAAGTAGTTCTTTAAATATGCTTCATCTCAGAATGAAATTAATAGAGTGGCAGATTCAATTGTTACACTGAGGATAAGACCTGAGATTTGCACTTGGAATAGAAATTGCTTTTAAGTAGAGCAACAGAGTGAGTCTATGAAATGTATCTGATGAAATCCTTGTTGTTGTCACCAGAAATGGTTATCCTTTGTATGGGAATGTTTCATTATCTTGCACTGACTTTTCATGTGAAAGAACCTAACTTTTTATCTTAAGCATGATGTTCAGTAAAGCTTTCTAATGTGTAAAGACAAGCCCATGGAAGACTTGCATTTTCATGCATTGCTTTAAAGATGGGGATAAATAATCCTATATAAATACCATGTGTAATAGGGTACAGATGATGTTGGGGATGGAAGTTTTTGACCTATCTGTGTAATGAGATGTTTGGCTCTAATTAACTAAATCAAGCTTGTAACTGGCCGTTAATTCTCTGGATGCCTTTTAGAGCCTACTGGAGTTCCTGTTTTGCTGGTCATATGTTCTTTGGTGCCTCAGGACTGTTACTGGTTTGCTTGCATTAGTGGACAATTTCTATTCTGCCTGTCCTTTACGCTTATTTAAAAACATCAAATTTTTTAACAAGAGTGATGGTTTGCGTTGTTTGGAACTGCGCCTGGTTCTGCTGGAAATCTTGGCTGCTTGGCAAAGGTGCTGTTGTAAAAACAGCCAAGGGATTAACCAGTATTAATTTACTTGTGAGGTTTGAGGTGATGAAGAAATTTTTCTCTCGATTGTAGGCAAGAACTGTTTTCAGGCTGCTTTTTGTTTTCTTTTTCCACATAGGACCTGCTGGGATCCTTTGGGCATTTCATCCTTCTGCTGAAGTCTGTTTTCTTAATGGAACCCTTTCTGCTTCAGGCATGGGCCCTGAGTACTAATTTGCAATTTACCATTGGGAATGTTGTATAGTTGGAAAACGGGGGAGATGTTATAGCTGTTTCATTGCTGCTTTGCAGGTGCTGGGGGCCGTGGGGGCCAGGCTCAGCCTGCTGCCGTTTTGCATTGCTGTGATTACCCCTAACCATGGAAGTCACAGCTGACAGCTGTGTTATTTTAAAAGCATGATTCTCTCCTGTCCCCTTGCCCTGAAATGTTGCTATTCAGGGTACTTTATGTACTGGTATAATTACATGTACTATATGTACTATGTATACTATATGTACTGGATATTTTATGGTAGCGATAGCGTCTGTGAATTTTCATTTGTTGGATGATGGAATGTTGGAAACACTTGACAGTGCCATGGTAATAATCGTATACATTTAAGAAAGCGATTGTATGGTGACAACTGAATGTTAAAATCATATTATTAAACAAGGATCTGTGCATGGCTGCAAGCTGAGCTTTCGATCAATTCATATAAACATGATACATCACTTAACTGTATTAAATTTAAGTTAATTTAACAATCTTCTTTTAGTTAGGACTTCAGTTTTGGCAACCTATCATTGGTGATTGCTGTAGACTCTTTGAAGCAGTCAAACCAAATGCTTATGATTAATTTATTTATTTTTAAAATCTATTTTTACTGCTTTTTGAGAGGATATGTTTAAGGAAGGCACTTTATAAGGTGAAAGCTGGACAAAGCATTCAAAGTGTGTGTGTAGCTAAGCTATTACCCTGATCAGCTTGTCTGACTTTGAAAGTGTTGCGCTTGCATTGCAAGTATGTAAGTAAGCTTAGTTTCACTCTTTGAAACTTACTGTTCCTGGAGACTGTATGGCAAACAAGCCCATTCATACCCCTTAGAGAGTAAATGCAGAGCTATAGAGGTGTAGAAAGCTTAACTAATCCCAGCTCTGGTCCTTCAGCTGGGTTGATTTTTGGCATGGCCGCTGGAAAACCACTGGCTTTGTCTCAATTGAATGTTCCTTCTTCTGACATGCTGCAGAAAGCACTGAAAGTGCAAATAGGTTGTTTGGGGATTTTTGTGAGGAATTAAGGCTGTAACTCTACAGGAGAAGTTTAGTGAGCGTTAAAGAAACAGTAATTTAAATTATGGAGGAAGGTAGTAAATCACTGTGCTTGGTACTCGCTCTGAACTCCACCTCATTTAGGGACTTTTTTCTGTGTTGGCAGAGTGAAAAATATTAATTTGGCGTTCAATGAATCTCTTTCAGCTGCACTTCATGTTTCTGCCTGAGGTTTTTATAGGTTTTGTCACTTTAAAAAATGTATTCGTAAGGGTAGGATTTTAATTATCTGATTTCCTTTTCCATTTAAACTTCCAGACTGAATTTCATCTAAAGGTGGTGTCTGCCGTGTATTTGATTATTGGATGTAGATCAGTCATCTGGAGAGATCTGTATCATCTGTCACGTACGTTGGAAAATGAAGTTCAGAAATAAGTATCTGCTGCTGCGCAGTTTGGGTTATCCCATTTGGATGCAGTACTGGCTCTGCCCTGAATGCATCACTGCACCTGTAAGGCGGTCATGGAGCTTGGCTGGGAAAGGAAAGTGGCTTGAGGCAAAATTAATTCCATTAAAGCTAAAATATTATATTAAATAGCATAAAATATTTCCAGGTCTTACATCTTAAAAAATAAAAGGACATGCCAGAGTCATACAGCACTGTGATAGTATGTGGATGGTCTTGAGAAAGGAGGCAGGATTATCTTTCTCAAAGACCTTGCCCAAGGAGTCCCTCAGGCAATACACTGTGTATGTATTTCCTTGTAAACTGTACAATAGCTATATTTCCAGCACAGTCAAAAAAGTAACAAAGGAACCTCTTTGGTACAGTTTTGCTGTGCAGAGCATGGTCAATCCTTTGGTCTTGTGTAGCTATGAGTAGCCTCTTGTTCTGCAGAAACTGGACATCTTTTCAGCTGATGACACATCATCTACTCTTCCCAATAATTATTCCTTAACCATTCACGGTGATATAAGTTGCTAAAGAAGTTAGATTCATCTCTGGCAGACAAATGCAATGTGCCCCACCCGTGGCATGCTACACGGTACAGAAATGATTGCAAAGTGATAGCTGATTATTGCCTTCAGGTTCTAGGCTTGTTTATGCTGTTTTATTGGCCTGCAAAGCCTATCATTCCAACATATATAGAAAATGAAATATTGCCACTTGCATGTGATGTAACAGTTGTTGGTCATCTTGCAGCTAATGCTTCTGATGTCAAAGGCTGGCAGTCTGTGGAAGTGGGCAATGGGAGAAAAAGAGATGAGGTGTAGGACAGCAAAACTGTTTTTTGGCTTAATAAGATATAGTAGCTGTGAACATGCTTATCACCACCAGGCTGCTCTGCCTCGGAGGATCACGTGTAGTCTGGGTGCACACCCAGGGTCTAAAATACAGACTTGGTTCTGTGTCCATGACACCAATTTTGCATAGAATGAGAGCTTTGTAATTAGGCCTGTTCTGCAGGAGCACTTACTGTTCACTTATGTCATGAATTTTCTGTAAGTAAAAGTGTAGTACAATAATTGTGGTGCATGATGGGTGTATTTAGATAACCCTCCTATTATTTTAGGAAGTGCAGTACTTCAAAGAAAACTTATCCCAAGGTGTCCCTTTAAACTTCTCTTTTGTATTACCCTCTGGATTACTCTCCTATCTCCATCCTTTGATACATTAATTCAGTCATTTTCCCTATCAGGGGCTCACTGCTCCTGCTTTTCTCTTCTTTTTTAAAGTAATTTAATTTTGTGGAGAGTTAATGCTTATCAGTCTTGTTTTATTATTTGAGAATTTCTGTGATCATTTTTCTTCTTTGCAATGAGAGTCTGCATTCATTCCTGACTGACTTCTTGTGTATTTCTAGTGCATTATGTTACTATCTTGTAACAGTTATTCGTTATTATTGTTTATTCTTCTAAAAACAGCAGCACTGATTTTACCTGGTTTTAGTTTGAGCTGTTTGGGTCTTCAAATGCTTTAGCGTAATTAAGAAACGTAGGTATCAAAGCTCCTAACTGTCCAGCTCTCTTCTAGGCACATATTTGTTATGTTTGAAACTTTAACCAAGATCAGTCGTATTTACCCCCAATTCATTAAAACTTTACTTTTTCAGGAAACAAATGTTTTTTGGAATTGAAGCAAGGTCACAAATGAAGCCTCCAGCATCAGGTGCTTCGGTCTCTTTGCCAAAAGCATCGGTGGTCAGATTTCACCTAAACCTGTAGAGCATATGAGGTTTGTTTTTCATCAGCTATACAGCAAATGATAATGAATTAATTTGCAACCCATTATTTAAGCCCTTTGAGCAATAGCTTTAATTATCTATCTACTGTTGTCCCAGAAATTAGGTATCCAGCTCTGTCACCCCACACTGCGTACAGGGCTGATGCCGATTCTGCAGGGCTGGGGTTGTCTCATACTGAATTGTAAAAATCTAATTCTTTATCCCTTTCTTATTCAACATAAAGCTGATAAAAGAGTTTGGCTGTTTGTGCTTCAAATTTAGCAGAAGTCATATGGTTTAGGAGGAGCTTAATTATATTTTCTGTAGAGTTCAGCCACCTCTTCCACTTTTGTTCTTGGTTTTGGTATTTTTAACCCTTGCAGTACTGCAGGAACAATCTGAAGTGCAGTTGAAAAATCACTGCTCAATTCCTTCTCAGCCCTTATAATTCTGGTGGTGCTGATGCACCAATATAGCAGAGCTTCAGTGGCTGAAGACGAGGGGAGGAGGAAAAGTCCAGATTTAGAAGTTCATTGACATGTGGCCCTTCATGTCACTGCAATGATCTCCGCGAGATGCTGCTGTTAGGAGGCTCAGGGGGTTTGTGTAGTCAGTGGTGAATGAAATGCAGCATAAAAGTAGTGGGTTTTACATCAGTTTTAGAGGACACTGGTACCAGTCTGTCAGCATGCAGTCCCCTCCCTTGGTTCTCTGCAGGCTTGTTTTCACAGTATTGGTGGGGTTTGCCCTCTTCTCTAGAATGTTCATGTATTTAACAACATTTTTCAGCTTGTTAAAAGTGTACTGCATCTTTGCCTCTGGGCACTTGAATATCAATTAACAGTATCAGTATGTAATGAGGTATTCTATATAGGTTGAAAGAAAAAGTTCTTTTCCTCTTATATGTCTAGTGAGCATCAAATGAAATTCAGCCCTCTTGGGTTGCTGTTTTGTTGTCTTTTTTTTCCCACCATCCTTGTACTTTGCATTGGTGGGAGTGAATGTTGGTGTCTGGGGATTATCACTCATGCTGATGGAATTGGGTGTTTGTGGTCTGCTGGTGCTGAAATTCTCCACTAAATACCTCTTCGTATGGCTGGCTCCCTATCAGAAGCCAAAGTTGGAGAGCCCTGAACTTGGGGGTATCTCAGCCTTGTTGAATCACGTCTTTTTTGGGCTGGAGCTAGATCCAAGAGCCATCTGTACTCAAAGGCATAGGAAGTTTGCATCTGGAGATGGATTTCCAAGTCTTACATTTGCTTGATTTTCCCTGACTCCTCTGTTGAGTTACCCTCTACTACTGTGTGGTGGCTCTGACAGAGAAGACAGAGATTTTGTAATTAGGAGCCTTCCATCATATGGTGTCCCTGCTGTGTTTCATCGCCAGCTGTCTTCCTGGGGCTGAGGAAGCTTTGCTTTCACCATGCTTCACACAGCATTAAACTGTGTAGAAAAGGCTAAATATTGTAGGCCAGATGCTGCTTTCCCTTTGCCTTTTATCAGCCTAGAGAGTAATTTCACTCCTGGGATGGCACTTTGCTCATGTTAACTGGTGCATGAACTGCAGGAGGCTCCTGTTCCTCCTGCTCCTCTGGCACAGAGAGGACTGTTTACAGGCGATTATTCTCATAATGGGCTGATTGTATGGGACCACCTTTCCTTCTCCATTTTGGGGTGTTTTGGTGGGTTTAATTCCAGCTGCGGTATAAAGGCACACAGAGCATGTAAGTGTTTTTCTTAAGGAAACCTTAAAATGGGAACGACAATTAGTTCTTTTATCATCAACATGTACTTTGACTGGAGCTAACCTTTCTAGACATTTATCTAATAAAACTGAGGCTTTCTGCAGTATCCACAACACCAAGAGGCATTCTTTGAAGATGAACTCCTCCTACTCACTTTCTTTCTCCACTTCTGTTTGGAGTTTCTCCTTACTCTGCTTTTATCCTGCGAGGGAGGAATTTTCTGAGCCTGAAATGAAGAAGCAGCCCCTGAGGGGACTTTAATACAGAGAGGTTACAACTTGGATGATAATTTGGGTCAGTTTAAATGGCATGTGGGTGTGGGTTTAAATAAATAGCTTTAACCTTTAGCTTACTGATGGAACTGAAAATAGATACAAGGTTGGCCATGTTGAAAGAAATGCGTACCATTGCTGCCAGCATTACTTTGAATAAATAGATCACTCTTCAGGGCTGTCAAGGCAGCGCCTTCACCAGTAAAAGGAAATAAGATTTATTTTTTCTTTATTTAACCAGCAGCCAAGTCCAAAGGAAGCTCTTCCTTTGTTTGATGGCTTTGCATTCACAAGCCTGTACTTTGCAATTTGCTTCTATCAGTTGGACTTTTAATACTAATCTAATGTGTCATGATTATGGTTATGTGATTGGCCAGTTAACACCTGTATGTAGACTTTCCCTAACCAGTTACATCATAAAAGCAAGAATTAGAGTAGGTATGAGCTCCTTTAGTTTGCATCTACCGGAAGACAGTAGAAGTACAAGCAGAACTCTTATGCTAGCATACAAACATATATCTGGAAAAGAAATATAAACTTAACTACTATAAGCTCCTAACAATGTGTAAATCTCATCCAGAGTATTGTAATGAGAAGTACCTATGTGGCTGCTACTCAAAATTGTCCACAAAGAATTGATTTGAAGTCAAAATTTGCAGTTAGTTGGTAGGAGGGGAAGAAAAAGTTGTTCCTTATTTGAGAGGAGTGAAAAATCTGTTTAAAAATCAAAGAAAAGAATCAAAAAACACATGTAATGGAAACATTTTGTTAAGGTTTTGAAGTGTAGCTCAACCTATGCTTAGAGATGCCTGGCTGAGCTGTGCTTCCCCCGCCCTCAGCTCTAGGCCCCAGTCACACAGTTAATGGAGAGCTCCGTCAGATATCAGAAGCATGGGGAGTCTGTGTCATACCAGAGACGGCTTGGAAATCGCAGCTTTTTGGTTGCTCTTCCGGGGCTGCTGGGCTCTGCCTTCATGGCACTGAGCAGAAGTGCTGTGAGGACTGCAGCACGAGATGAGTCTTAAGGCTCACTGCTTTGGGAGTTGGGACCTGCATGCCCCCAAAATCCTCTGATTGCTGTGTCTGCTTCGTCTTCGTTGCCAGGCTGCTTGGTGAGAGCACTTGGAGCTGTAGAAAGAAGCCTGATGAGTGGCTTGGTCACAGTGAACTTCTTGAGGAAAGAAGCAGCTGGTATTGGATGTCAAAAGCTTGAGGAAATGGTTTTTGGTTTATCTTCTCCATGTACCAGGTGCTGCTTGAAGGCTGAAGGTCTGCCTGTGAGGAAAGAAGCTGCAGGTTGGCCCTGGGTTATGTTCGTGGGTTGATATTTTGGTATTAAACAGCAGTGTCGTAAAGGTTCATTGCGTCCTACAGCACTAATTCAGTCAAGTAGCTGAGCACCCTCATTTTTCAAAGCTGGAGCTGCATTTTGTTTGCAAAGACCAGTAATACTAAACCACAGCCTACACTGCCTGCCTTTGTAATGACGAAGCTCAGCAGCATGGGAATTGCCTAGATAAGTAAGATGCTAATAAAGAATTACCAACTTAAGATCTTGTAAAGGCAGAGTGATTTCTTGAAAGAGTACAAAGCTATTTTTAGATTCTGATTTGCTCCTGTAGCATGAATGTAGGCATGATAAAATATGCAGATAATGTTTCATAGTAATCATCTTTTGATAGATAATAATGAGAGAGAAAAATAGAGTTGTAAGTTTGGTGTGGGCTGCGGTTTTAGTACCATTTCATTCTGCTGGTTGTTACTACTGGCTGTACCTAAGTAGCAGGTATGTAGTTGTAAAGCATACTGAAAGGACAAAAAAGTGCATTTTCACCCTTTATGCTTGCACAGATTTGTACCCTATTACAAATAGATTGCAGGTGTGTGTAAAATGTATCACAATCTCAACCCTACGTAACTGCGTCATACCATGACAGTTTAAAGGCCTATGGGAAGATGTTTTGGCATACATTTCCATAATGAAATACCTTAAATTTGCTTATGCAAAACAGATTGGAAATGATCCACTAATGTGCTAGCAGATTTTGCAAGGAACCTACCTCTTCCAAGAGCAGCACATTGGTTGAGAGCTTGTGATTTCATGTGTAGTGGGTGTGGAGTTCCTGAGGTTGGGGGATAAACTACAGCGAGGTAGGACAAAAGCTCAAGAGCTGAAGTCCAAAAGGTTGGACCTCAGTTCACAGCAGTGAGACCGTTCAACATATAGTGGTAAGGATTGAAAGGGAGGTGCTTAGAAAGGTAGAGAAATTCTTCCTTTTCAGGTTATCTGCCAACTCTGTTGAACCAAGATGAGAAGACAATGGCTCAGGTAGTTTAATTATTCTATAACTGTTTGCAGCTGTTTCTCAAACCGTTCCCTGAAGCATCTGCTTTTGCTAATCTCTGCTTCAGGTTTCTGGTCTAAACATAGCACTTGTCTGATGTGCTATGGCAGATTTCAGATTCTAAATATCATATAGCGTAATCCGTAAGGACACAGCGATATCCTCTGCAAGGTGTTTATCTTCCATGCCCTGGGTAGTTTTGTGGCTTATGTTCATCCCTTGGAGACTTCTACACTGCTTATCAGTGGACTGTTCAAGGACCTATACCACTAGCGAATGTCAGGCACCACGAGCAGTGAAAGCTGGCTGGGTGTTATCTTCATCTCTAATTCTTGTATTGAAAGTGGTTATGGGCAGTGTTCTGTTTCCTTGGTAAGAGCGATATCAAACATGTTCCTACAGCTGTGTGTATGCATACCTGTGTATACATGCAGGGGACAGCCTGCCATCTGTGTGCGTATATATATATATATGAATTTGTGTGTGTGCCTATGTAGTTTGATATATAACATGGGCACGTGTGAATTTTGAGTAGCCTGCAGAGAATATAAATGCAGATGTCTGTATGTAGCTGAAATGAGTTAGCACAAATACCAGAAAGATGAATATTGCAGGATGCACTTGGGAGGATTGGTGCATCCTGCAGCTTCAGAGGCTGTCCTGGAAAAACTGCTTGATGTGCAGAAATAAGCAGTCGACTTGTCCTCGACACTGGAACTCAGGTTGGGATGGGAAGGGTGAATCTTAGGGGGGAATGTTGGTTATTCATGTAACAGTTTGTATTAAGTAGGCACTTTCTTATTCATTCCTTTTGATCTTTTTAGACACCCTAATTATGGATACAATCTTAACAAGAATGATAAAGGGCCTCAGGGGTTACAAACTTGGAGGAGAGGTTAAGATAATGTTTTTATTCATCAGAATAGAAGAGATTAAGAGTGGTTGTGACCAAGGTGTACAGAGTCCAAAAGGTGTTGAAGAAAAATTGATGCCACCAGAATATTCAAGAGAGAAACCGTGAAGACAGGGTGGATGCAGGGTGGGTGACAAGCAGGTGGCATTTTGATTGGAGTTGGTTGTGGGATGTTTTTACAAGGGTATTGCTCTAAGTGAGGAAAATAACTTGTGCTGATCAGTGAGCTGTAGGAACAGAACTTAAGTCATAGATGTTTTGATAGCCAGAAGTATAGGGTATGTCATGTATATGCCCTTGCCAGGACAGTGCAGCCTTTCTGTGAGCTCTTCCATGTCTCTGCATCTTTCATAGGCATGAATTCAAGATTCCTAATGCCTGGTGGGTACTGTGATTTGCACAATGTATATGGCTGCCTCAAGAGCAGAGCAGGAAATGGCCCCTGAAATGCAAGAGTGACCTGAAAGATACTTAGTCCTGCCAGCTTAGGAACTGTTTCTGTAATACCTAGCATGGACAGTAAAAAAACCCAGGGCACATTAAAACCTTTTATGGAGTCATAGTGCACTAATACAATACTTTATATAATATTTATATAATTTTATATATTATGTAATTTATATATTTTTTCTACAATGCTAATACTTTTTTTCATGTCTGCACACAGTCTACTTCTCAAATTTCTATTTTTAAATCATATCTATGTGATTCCCCATAATTCCATTTGGGATTTAAAGCCAAAACTTTGCTTAATCAATACAACTTAGGGCATTTCAGTCAGTTTAGCTGACCATGAAATAAATTGCTAGTTCTTGGCTCTGTTAAGTGATTACAGTCCAAGAGGAGAAAGCAGCTATTTTTAGTAATTTTTGTTGAATTTGAAAATCTTTTGTGAAGGAGATTTCAGTGATGATTTAAGAAAATGCATTTAACTGAGCCTAAGAAAGTGTCAAGCTCCTGCCAAACTCATACTGATTCTTGAGATTCTAAAGTTAGCTGAAGCTGGTATAGCTGAAGAGATTAGTCTTCAGCAGTATGTGGGGTAAGTTTCTGGCTGCGTGTAGAGGACATGGGAGCTGTTGTCTGATTATTCACACAGTGACTAACTGCCTGGAAATGTGGATATTTGCTGTGTCCCTTCTAAACACTGCATATGGAGAAAAAATGAGAGCCTTTTTATTCAGCCCTTCCCTCTGCTGTTCAGTCCAGCTGCGCATTACTTGCAGGGACAGATGTTGAAGTAGTAGGGTACATCTTCCATGCTGGAACAGTGTATGGGAGGCATATTGTGGCTTCCAGAGCTCCTCTCCCTCCAGTGCTTGTACCCAAGCCCCTTCTGAAGTCAGTACATCTAAGCCTGGTATCAGTCTTACTAAAAAAATGTCACAAGGAAGTAGCATGGCTACAGAGAGGCAAGGGCAGAACTGCAAAGTCAGTTACAGCTCTAAAGAGTTATGAAATTACTTACAAAGCCACTGGACAGAAGAGAAAGGCAAAAGTCCATCAGTAAGAAAGAGAAGACAAAAATACCAAATGCCATTATTTTGCACTGCTCCTTGCAGAAAGGTTAATAATTGTGTCAGATCTATAACAGCATTCCCTGTAACAAGGGGTTATGAGCAAAAGCAAGAACAAGATGAGTATTTAGATAAGTGTGATATATTTGGGTCATCACAGCCTTCTGAAATTTACCCACTGAATTATTCACAGTGACTCTCAGAAGCTTATGGAGAATAGGGCAATTGTCAGAAGCCTGAAGGAAGTCAAATGTAGTACCTGTCATTGCAGAGGACGGTACAAGGGAAACAGGTTTGTAAATACACAAAAAGTTAAAGAGCAAAAGGTTGAACTTGCATATACCTGTGAGCATCAAATAATATCTAAAATGCTTTTTTGAGCCCAAACAAATCTAATTTCTTTCTCTGATTAGGTGACTAATACAAAATAAGAGGAAAGCAGAAGCACTTTTGTCTTGCTTAAGCACCGTGTTCTTGTTTCTGAGAGAAAGCTGAGCTCAGACTTGTAGCTTTCGATCTTTGTGATTACTGAGTCAGTAGAAGCTTTTAGCAGCAGTGCACATTCTCAGGTAGCAAAGAACGAACAGGCCAATGACTACTAATGGCTACACAGCTGATGTTAAGAACATTTTAAGAGTAGTTTATTAGTATTTAACTCAAAAGTCATTGGACATTTTGGCCATGGGATGTGAGAAAGATCTGCCTTAGTTTTCATTAGTTGCTTGGATGATGGACAGGAAAGTACATTCCCCAAGTGTGGATAAGCCCAAAGCTTAGAAAAGAAAAAAAGTTGAATATATGCAATATAAAGAATTGCTGTATAGGGACCAGGAGAGCTTAAGGAGAGCTCAGGGGTTGTCACTGTAGGCCCCCCCGACTGATGGGCAGCCAACAGATGCTGCTATGACACAGTGTTCACAAAGGATGTAAGCAACCCTAAGGGGAAGAAACCACAAAACCAGCTCTAGCACCACTAGTGTCAGCCTGTACTACTGTACTCAGAAAATGCAGCAGCTTTACTGGAGAAGGGCGGTAACCTGGGGAGGTTGGAGGGAATGGTACTGGAGCATTCGGGACTACTTCAGAACAGCAGCTTAAAGCAGTTAAGGGCTCTTGTAACCCGACTTAAAGGTGTGCAAACAGGTAGAGAGTTGTCTTGATAATAGAACTGAAATTTCAAGACCTCTATGCACAAGTGCTGATTTTGAGGAACTTATCCAGTTGTAAATCCAGTTACAGTCCTGATTTAGGAAAGCACTGAAGCATCTGCTCAGCTTTTTCTCTGACAGGTTTTAAGCAGGTGCTAAAAGCTGTTCCCTGAATAAATTGCTTTGCTTTTCTGAATCAAGACCCAATCAAATGTATGCTTGTGTTACAAAAAATATATGCAATAGCATAAATTATCTGAAGGGGGAGGGGGAATGTGCATTAAGATATATTTAAATGTCTATTTTTATGAATGCTTTCTCTTAATTGCAGTTGCTGTATACAACCGTATACTCTTCTTCTTTGCTTTCTCTCTACCTTCTCTTTCCCCTGTGTACTTACTATGAAAGAGTTTTGCCTTGGGCAATAGCCTGTACTGCAGTGTAGTATCACGTACCGAAAACCCAACTAACACCATGCAGAAATGTAATAGGTGAGCAGAGGATGGGAATCGAGAGGTAAGCCTTTAAAAAGTTGTTTTTAAGATAGTTATTTTAAAACACTCCTCATGCTTTTGCAAAAGGATTGCAGAATAGACATTCCAACATCTTATATAAGCACTGGATTTATGCTCTGTAATAAATTTATCCATAGGGTGCTGCGTTGTTGTAATGATAGAGGAAGACAGTAAAATTAGGAGAATTATAAATGACCCAGCTGGAATAATTTAACACTGTGATAACTAAATTCCAACCTAATACTCAGTGTGTTTATAGGCCTATTTACAAAGCACATTGAATGTGAGAGTCTAAGGGGAATCTTCTACAGAAAACAAAGTGAAACCCTAATCATAAAGAAATGCCATAGTGTGTCATTAAGGGGATTAAGTGGCTTGAAATTGATGTTGAAGGCATTTTGGTTGATTGTTGCTAAAAATACCATGTGCTTGACAATTATCTCCTGGTTGCCACCCTCTCTTCTGCTAGTAGTCTGTCATGCAGTATTACCCTTGTTTACCAGCACTGCCTCATTCCAGGTCTTTACCTGCGAGGTTTGCTGCTTCATGTCAGACCTCATCTGAATTTTGCAGTCTGATGTGTTGGCACCAACTGGTGCCAAACCATTAATACCTTAATAATAGCAAGGAAGCGACCAGCAAGCAGTGGGCTGAAACCAAAATGGAACAACACAGGACTTGTGGAGTTTGTTGAAATGAGTTTCTTCTATAGCTTTTTAAACAGAAGCCATGGGTTTTAGTTTGAAATGTTTTGGTTTTGGTGTTGGTTTGGGTTTTTTTTTTCTTTCCTATGAAATAGATCTTATGTTACAGTTTTTCTAAAAAAAGTAAATTTCAATGAAACATTGCACAAATAAATGAGGTTTTTATTAACTTTAACTCATAATATCTCTCTGAATAATTAATCTTAAATTTTGACTTTTGGTCTACTTTTTTAAGTAATAATTTTTTTGAGATAGAACAATCTCTTCTGCTTAATGATTCCTCATTGTTACCTCATTGGGCTGTGCTTTTTGGGGAGGAAGAAGCTGCAGATATAACTTAGGGAAGTCGAACATTTCTGAGGTCAAGCTTGGAAAGTGGCGTCTTTGTATCTTGGTGACTGTCACTGTGTACAGAGACACTTTCCAGTCTGATCAGGCTATTGGTAAAAGCCTCCAGAGGTTTGTGTTGCACCAAACTCATAGCATGAGTATCTCTCTCTCTCTATATATATATATATGTATATCTATATGTGCTAACACAGTGCAAGAGAGATGGTTGCTTCCATGAGTGTTTAATGTCTGTGAGCTTATTGTAGCCCCGAGCACAATAGGCAGTAGAACAAACACTGCAATTCTGATTGAAATCTAGAAACCAATGTGGAGTCTTGCAGTGATGACAGTAGCCTTTTGGTCAGAGCTCACCAGAAAGGAAGCAAAGCATACGCTTTTACAAGGGAATAAAGCAAAACTGTGCAAGCGGCCACTTGGAAATCTGGACATGGACTAAGGGTAAGACAGTCTTCATGTGCTTGTGTCTAGCTTGTAGGTGCAGGAATGTCTGCAGCAATCTGGCACAGAACCCCCTTGCAGTTCTGGATGTGTTCATGGAATAGCTCCAGTTCTAGCCTGATTTAACATACCCACCTGAAATATCACTCCTTGTCATATTGGGGGAATTGAATTTAACTGTCAAAAAAAATGTGTGTCTTCAACATCACAGGTTGGATTTGGGTGTGAACAAATCCTTCTGGATCTTGTTACGTCAGTGTCTTGTACCCACACAGCTCTGTGTTATGCTGAGCTGTGTTTCTTTTGTATTTAGATAAAATTGACACCGAGAGATACTGGTGTGTCTGCTCTGTTGGCATAAGGATCAATGTCCTGCATGATTCTAGAAAAGGCAAATGTTGGATGGACTTACGATCCTGGTCAGGTCTCTTTTATTGTGGTGGGAACTAACATATGGACAAAGAAACCCCCGGTTTTCAATTAGAAGGTTTTGGTTGGTTTCCCTCCCTCCTTCCTTATCAGTTTTATAATATCAAAATGCAGACAGCAGAGGAGTTGCAGGGAAAGATAAAGGGAAGCAAAGTTTTAGCCTGTGGTTTGACCCATTCCTTCTCATGTAAGATGAGATGTGGAATCCACCGACCTTCTGCCTGTCTTGGACGATTCTGTCCTTCCTCTGCAGTACAGTTACACCATGGTTGAAAGTTTAGACTGTAATCTAGACCTAACCAACTCTGTTTTCAGGACACCAGCACAAAAAAATATTGCACCTACTAGTTACTGTCTCTGTGAGCAGTCTCAGTTTGTCTTGTGCCCTCTGCAGACCAGTTATGAGCAGCCTCAGTCAAAGGGGACTTTCACAGGAGTATAAGCAAAACTGAAGATCACAGCAGTCCATTCTGTCTCATGCTGGTGGCCATGCTGCTCCAGCTCTTTAGTAATCCTGTCACCCTCTGGGAAAGTCACATATTTAAGGAACATGAGCAGGAAAAGAAGGTATCTGCCTTGTGCTGGAGTTGAAAGACACCGCCAAATGGAATTAGAATTTCTGTCTAGACAGCATCAAAATTAGCCTTTCATCATACATTAAGGTAACACTCAAATTGTTCTGTAAGCATTAGTAACTTAATTGTATTATTTTGAGGATGCATGCATAAATGCATATTGAATATATTAGTTATCTTGCATATGGAAATGAAGCTGAAAGGATAGGGAGTCCTCACTACAAGGTGGTATGTTTCTTAACAGCCCTGTTATTCTGGCTGTGAGCTGGACTATTTTGAGATACTGTGTTTCCCTTTTCGGTTGATTTAACCCAGTGTAGTCCTACATTCAGTGAGCGTTTAAATGACCAGGCAAGACAGAGTGTACAGACCAGTGAAAATCCATCCCACTGCATAAAGGATTTTAGGTACAGAACAGTAAAGGAGCTTTCTCTGAGTCACAACTCACATCTTTCTCAAGGAAAAAAAAACACTAAATATTTTGAAAATACTATATGTAACAGACCATAAGTGAAGAAATGTACTTAAATATCACAGCAATCCATTAAACACGCACAACATGCTGAGAGATAGAGCAGTATCATTCCTGTGTAAATCAGTTCATAAACTCGTTTTTAATTTTTTGGCAGATTTATGAAGCCAATTATCTTGGTAATAAATATTCAGCTTTAATGGGCAAGTAAATAATTAATGTTATTGCCTTTGTAAATTTAGCTTTTCAGTTATAAATTAACATAATTAAAAGAGTAATGTTTCAGTATGCATTTTACCAGCCAATTCTAAATCAAGCAATTAGACTGTAGGTTTTCCACATCAAATGAGTTGAGTTTATAATGATATGAACTGTAGGCATAAATTTGTTTTTCATGGTCAGATTCATTACAAAAATATGAAAGAAAATAGTCTGCAGTAGATGTAATCAAGTATATAATTTAAAGAACCATTAATATATACTTTAACTATTTTTTGTTGTCCTTCTACAGTGAAATAGAAAGGGGAAAGCATGCTTCTCATCAGTCTCTGGCACTGGGATAATTGCCTGTGTATAATTATAATGGCCACTATAAAATGGGTGTCACTGAACAGTGGTTGCAACATCTTTCTGTTGGATTGAGCAGAAAAACACGATGCATGGTAAGGATCTGAAAAGATAAAAATTGCTCTGTAGTCATTAACTCAAACTCCAGGCTGACTTAGACCAGATGAGAATTTGCTCAGATGTTTTTTTGTCAGCTAATTCATATATTTTTTTGTGATGCCCGTGTGCCGTCTGCCTATCTCATCCTTCAAGCTTAGTGAGTAATCAGAGTAGTGATGCTTTTCTTAGAAGAGCTGATGAGTTAGCAGGAATATGTAGCCTTTTCTAATCTAAATGCAGGTCACAGCTGCTGAAGTTCATCCCTTTCAGTAGCTGTTCCAGAAGAGTAGAACATGTGGCTGTTAACTTCAGGTTGGCTCAAGAGCTCAGGAGGTTGAATCAGGAGCATCTGAAACCATATGGCTTCTGAAACTTAGAAGCTTCAGGGACATCAGGTTGTATAAACTTAGGCCTTTTTTAATTGGGAATTCCACAAGATCATTTCAGTTTCTTGGACTTGTTTCAGCTTGTGACTTTTAAAGTAGACTTTACTACTTGTCATTAGAAATGGAAGAAGCCTGAAGTGACTCTAATGTGTGTCGGCGCTCACACACACATATGAAAACTTGAAGTCTGAAAATTCATCGCTAGTCAGAAAGCCCCCACAGAAACCTCAGAGCTGTAGACACTGCTAGTCTTGCAGCCTTCACAGATTATAATTTATCATGTGCTGAGCAGTCCATTTATAGCTCTTAAAAATGTTTCTAAGAGCAGCATTTTACAAACTGCAAAAGGTTTGCAGATTTGTAATGAGCTTCTTGATGCTCAGGCTTGCCCACATCTGATTCATTGACATTTCTCCATACTGTGATTTCATAGTTACTTCATGTCTCAGAACCCAGTGGGCAAATTTATCACTGACAAAACCTACTGAAGTCAGTGAACTTACACCAGAGACAAATTCAGGTCAATGAAGTTTATTTTAGTGGTGTTCAGAATGTTTGCAGAGCTATGCAGATAGATAGGCTTTTTTTTAGTATCCAATTGTTTAAAGGTGAGTGGACTGAAAAAACAATGCCTTTAAGATGAATTTGTGCTAATAGAATTGTGTACATGCAGAACTGTGGTATGGTTTTGATGATACTATGATTTGGGTTTTTAGGAGGACCTTAGAAAGTGGCAAAGCACACTAAACTCCCATGCATGATTTATATGGAATTGTGTTTCCAAGGAGATTTTAATTGAATGTAATTACTGGCTGGCTGATGAACCATGGGTGGAAGAGAGGTCAGGCAAAGTGTCATATATGATCCCCTGCTCTGCAAGGACACAGATCACTTGTGTGTGAGAAAGAGAGAGAGCAATTGCTTATTGATGCAATGGAAGCAAATGATCGTAATGTAAAGGGCAGGTATATGGCAGCATCCTTCTGAAAGACATGCAGAACCTCTCCTGCTGCTTCTGAGGTATTTGCAAATGTTGGCAATTACTTGTCCTAAGGTGAGTTTGAAGTTCTGAATCCATCCCTGGTGGTGTTCAAGGCCAGGTTGGCCAGAGCCTTGGGTGGCGTGGTTTAGTGGGAGGTGCCCCTGCCCATGGCAGGGGGGTTGGAACTGGATGATCTTAAGGTCCTTTCCAACCCTAACTATTATATGATTCTATGGCAGACATTTCTTATAAGCACTGCTAACTCTGCCTGTCAGTGTATGTCTGTAGAAGATGAACTTTTTTATCAGTGCTAAAGCCCATTTCTGTCTCAAACGATGCTCTGTTATGAATCGTTTTCATCTGTATTTCATTATTATACTTTGGCCATGTCCAGGTTTAGATGGGGTTCAGGTGCGTTGTATGGTTTCTTTGCAGGTGGTGACTAAATGAGTCTCTTCATCTCATGCCAGGTTCTACCTGGGCTTTGTGACATATTTCTGGTTGGGATCTACTAATTATGGACTTCAGACAGAGTCAGCAGTCTTGAGCTGTGTCTGAAGAGAATTCAGCATATTTCATAGCAAGGTTATTCTGAACCCCCTTACATTTGATAATCTACTTTTAGCTGCTTTGGTTTTCAGCGCAAATTGAAAGATTGCTCTGAGTCTGCTGAGCACCTAATGAGACTGAAGGCAGTTCAGTCACTTGCTG
This sequence comes from Psilopsiagon aurifrons, assembly GCA_025447955.1. Taxonomy (NCBI): domain Eukaryota; kingdom Metazoa; phylum Chordata; class Aves; order Psittaciformes; family Psittacidae; genus Psilopsiagon; species Psilopsiagon aurifrons. Next base: position 9,272 of record JAOEHY010013374.1, on the reverse strand, counting down.
TTCAGGCTGGCTCTGCCAGGTGCTGTATTTCTGCTCCGGTTGTTAGGATGTACAGCACGCCAAGGAAGCCAGCTTTTACCAACAGAAGCAGTGTGACACCGCTTTATTTTATGCATGGATATAATATGGATTATTTCAGATAGTATGGTGACTTGCTGGGAAAGTCCATGTAACCTAACTCTGAGAGCAGACAGCAAGAGGAGTTTACATGGGTGAACTCAAGATGTTTCTCACTTGGTCCAAGGCAGGGATGCCTTCTGCATCAATACTGGATTGCTTTTTGCTTTGCAATTGTTATTGAAGGTTTTCTATAGTTCAGCATCTCAGACTAGATGTCCTGGTCTAGGAAGCACAGGCTGCAGCACTGTGTGTGCTTGGAAAGGGGAAAAGACATTAAGGGGGTCTTGATTTGTAATTGCAAACATATTGGTGGCTATGTGCCGAAAGGCCAGCTTGTGGGGCTTGCAAGAGCTCCTCTTTGCTTACGGTCCTTTTTAACTGGCATCAACTTTCTCTGAACTCCTTAAACTTCTCCTAGAAAGCCCTTCCATCCTTCTGAGGCCCCAGGTCTGCTCTGGCTGCTTCTTGGCTTGGCGGTGCACTCACCCAGCTTTTACAGTCTGGTGCAGGCATCCATTCACCCTTGTCTCCTCCCTGGTGCTCTGCCAGATCTATGTGTGCTCACTTCTGTATGTGCTAGCGATAGTTAAAGCACTTAAAGACTCTAGGGGTTTGCCTGGCTTTTATGCTGGTTTCGATCTCAATTCAGTTTGTTTTTCTTCAGATATATCATGCACATAGGAAAAGCTGTATTTCAGAAGTTAGGTTGGTGCTTTTCAGATGTCAGTGAATCTAACGTATTTTTCAGGCCAACGTATTGGATCTGTGCACTGAAAGAGGCTGTCTCTGTGTGTAATTCATGGACTGTGTTGACTCTTACCTGCCCCTTGGGTTGTAAGAGTCTGAAACTACAGCAATGGGTTGGTCTTGCAGAGTGACAGCACACTGTATACAACAAATGTATTGTTTTTCCTTGGCTTAAAGCTTTGAAAGACAGTCATCTTTCAGACTCTCAGGAAATACACCAGAGTTTGAGGCTGTGGGTGGCTTTTAAAATCAAAACACTGAGCATAATAATCTGAATTTATTATGGAAAACCCTGCTCAGATTCTGGCTTGACAACTGACTGACAGCTGCGTATCCTCCAGGTGCCACAGAATCCAATATACTTGTATTTTCTCTAACATCTGGTATTCCAGCTTATCCCAATATGTTCCGCAGAGATAAACAATAATGTTACAGAGTTAAATAAATAACTTTAGAGATAAGTAACCTTAGCAAAGGACAAAAGCTTTGCTTAGCAATGACATTTAACAGTAGATGGAGATATGCATTTATTTATTAATTTTCCAACAGAAAATGGGTTGGAAATGGCAGTAATGCAAAGCAGAGTATCTCTGAAGAATGGCAGATTAGGACAACAAAGGCAGTTGTTTCTTATGACTGGTCTTAATGCAGGCCAGTAATAAATCTCACCTATTCCAGTGAGAGCAGAATGCAGCTAGTTCCAGAACTATTGGGAATTTTCATCTCAGAGTATTCAAAACAGGGAGTTCCAGAACCAAAATAAAGTTAAGGGGCAGAAAGAGGGTGAAAGCACATCTGAAGAAGATACAGAATAAGTCAGTTTTGAGTGGGAAAATGCAAACGTACTGAGATCAAATGAGATTAAAGTTAACAGTGGTCAAGTTAATACCTTTGATACAGAGAAAGAGTGGTATACTATGTTTATAAAAAACTTATGCTTTCATGTCCTGATCCCGTAACACAATCCACTTATGTGCTATCAGCTGTGGCAAAGAGGTCCAAAGGTATTTGAACCTTCTATAGACAGTGTTCTTCATTCTGGAATGCAGCTGGACTACAGAATATAGAAAACATATCCCAGAATAGTTTCAGTGCATTGACTTTGCAGGAGTTGAAGTTTATCTTGGAATGGATCCAAAAAGATTTTTTCCCCCATTTAACATGATTTATTCTGCATTGTTGCATATATCAGCTGGGGTTTTCACAGCACATCCCACCTCTGTGATGCTGTGATTGCAGAGCAAAGCCCTCACCCTGGTAGCAGCCTGGCAGACGCGTGTCGTTGTGTGAGCCCCAGGAGGAGCAGGGAGCCTGGAAGTGAGCTAACTTCCAATGTGTGCAAAAAGTCTGTCCCTGGCTCAGTGAAAAAGGGGATAGGAAAGAGGATAAAGGAAAAGAAAGGCTCACTTTGCTGTACCAATGAATTAAGCATTCTGCCATCCTAAATTTGGAGCTGAAGCCTTTTAGCAAGCTGGGAACAAGTTAATACTGATACAATGCACTTTGGCCTGGAGAAACATGCTTCAAATTTGCTATGATTAGAGCTGGTGGAGCCAGTTACACCACACTCAACATGAAAGTAAGGCTTGCAGTTTAACTGCGATACGAAGGTGAGTGACATAATTTTCTAGTTAGATTCCCATTTTAAGTTAGAATAAGAGGAGATACAGCTAGTTATTGTCATATCAGCAGAGGTTGTATCATACTGCTGCTTCTGATACAAACCTGTCAGCTTGTGAAAGAATTGGGTTTATTTCATTACTCAATTATTTTGAAGATCATACCAGTTAAATGCAAGCTGTTTGCTACTTGTTCTCTCCTAAATCCGGGAACTCATTTAAGCATTGTCTTTTTTTCCCATGAATGTGCTTCCAACCCTTTGAAAGCACTATTTGACAAGGATATATGCATTGCTATAACTTTATCATTGCTTTCAATTGAACTGACAGAAGAAACAATAATCTCCTAAAAGAGCTTCAGTACAAGGGCAGATGTAAACATCTCAATCTAAGGAGCCCAAGAGATCTTATTTTATAGTGTAACCAGACTGGAGGAGGAAGAGGAGTAATAATAATAAAACCTCATAGTTGTATAATGCAGTGTTAGCAGCTAGACAGTTAGACAGTAGCCTGCAACTTAATGCTTTTGAACTTGAGAGGCAGCCTTCGCTGATACAAGCTCCTTTCTTCAGCAGGCAGATTTTATTTGGAATTAGAAGCATTTCCTCTGCATTTCTTGAATTTCATTTTCGGAAGTTTACTCACATGCAACAGCAGCAAGACTTGTGCAGTGTCTTAGCATTTCCTACCTCAGCAAGATATTCATCATACTTTTGAACCTTATAATGCAACCTTAATACTATTATGATGGGATAGTACATGCAACAAGCATGGTTAACTACTGTTTTTATTTCCTTTTTCCTGAAGACCTTTAGTTTGCACTTGGATGACAAAAACCAGCACAGATCTTCAGCAACATCACAGTATTCCCTTATATTCATCTCAGTTAATGTATTCCTCATTTTATTACTCTTGCATTCTTTGAGTTAATTTTCCAAGGACTCAATCACACCACCAGCCTCCACCAAATTTCCTAATCACAGATGTTATCACTTGAATTGCAGTTCTGCTATTTCACTATTTGTTTTGTTGGCAGGGAGGGGAGAAAAAAGCCCTGGAACAGCTGAGTGCCGGTAGTGCTGGCGACTTCTGTTTTATTTATGTTTTGTACTGAGCCATCGTGAATGATAAAGTATGTCTGGAACCAGGCTGTGGGCAGTGCTCTAAGTGTTATAGTTGGAGAGGTGCCAGTGTTGCATTGCTACCTATTTTTTACCATTAGCTTTCTGGACAGATGGATTCAAAGTCTCACTTTATTCCCTTCATCACCAGTGTCACCTTTACACTAAATTAATGAGAGATCTTTACCAGAGGTGGAGCTGGCAGAATGATCCTACAGCTTTCTTGACATGGTAGGAGCAGAGGAACAAATCCTACAGAAAATAGAAGCCAGCTTCTCTTGCGTCTTGAGCTGAGGAGTCAGGAGCATCCTCTGATGCTTTTGGCTGAAGCTGGTGTGGTGGGACTGCTTTAAGCTCAATGTCCTGAAGCTCAGTGGAAAACAGTGAGCTCGATCCTGAGGATATAGCAAAAGCAGCAGTCTGTGCTTCCTGCTCAGCTGCATGGGGACTACTGTCTACGGCTGTAATTAGAAGATATACCTGCTAATGAATTGGCATAATCCCCTGCTGTGTTTGGAGTCTGCTTTGGGATCTTTTTGCCTATACTTACAGAGGAGGTTGACCTTGTTAAATACTTAGCAATAAAAATATGTTTTCCCTTGCCTGTTTTACAGCCTTTCTTCTGGCTCTACCAGTAGAGCTCCTCTGTCTTAGTCAAGAGTGTTTACTCAAGTTTAGTTGTAGGGAAAAAGGAAAGTTATGAGGCTATAGATGAACATGTTACATATGCCTGAGCATGTTGTACAAGTCAGTGTGGATGCACACATGTGGAATTTTGATTCCTTAATGGCCACAAAGCAGTAAACCAAAATAATATTTAAGCAAAGGCATAAGGTTTCAATTATTTTTATGTCACCAGACTCTTTAAATATTTAATCTTTTCTATGTCCATCTAATTTCTTCAATTGCAGTTAGGTGGGTTGCAATGAATTTTTGATGAGACAAACTAACACTAATTTGAGTATCTACCATAGTGTAGTATTTGCTTGCAGATATGTTGTTCGGCTTCTGGATACCTCTTTTTGGCCTATATAAAGTTGCAAATGCTCACCAGTGTTGTCATGTCTAGCCACAGGACCCAAGTTGTGCCTTAGGCTGTATAAGAGCCAAATATAAAGATGACCATGGTGGTCAGGTAAGGATCCAGCCACCTCCTGTCTCATCCTGACTGAGATCAATAGCTGGTGCCTAAAGGAAAGTATGGGAACAGGACAAAGGAATAGCAAGGCTTCCTGTGAGAGAGACTCCCAGCCTTCATTGATTTGTGGTCCGGGAACGTCTCGAGATAGAAGCGATGTCTTCAAATTTAATATTTGATCTGATTTGTTACATCTAAAGTATATAGTTATTTTGTATAATTCATGCTTTCTGTCAGTAAAGGACTAAGACTCCTCCAAGAGAAATACTCTCTTTTTACTGGAAAAATGTCTTGTCTGCCTTTTCTGATTAATGAGAACATCTATATGCCTGCTTTTGTGACTTGAAGACTGATCTGATACCACTTAACTATGTTAATTTAGGAATGCACCTGAATATTCAATCCAGGGCTCCAAAAGCTGAATGTAAAAATCTGAAGTGGTGGGATAATGAAAGTAATCCGTAGTTTGCCAGCAGCTACCTCGACACATCAGATCAAATCAGAATGGGGGGAGTGCAAGATTTTAGAATCAAAACCAGCTGAAATTGTGGGATGTCTGGTACATGGGGCATTTCTATTAGTTCAGACTTGGTTTTGTGTCAGCTTCTGTGGCAGCTGCAGACTGAAATGAAGGGCACTTCATCAGGGATGCTGGTGTCTGCCTCGCTCTGCCGCCATGGGATGGTCCTGGGGCTCTGGGGTTCCAGCAGATCACCGTCAGCCCAGGCTTCTCCAGCCCTCAGGGTGCTTGCTCAGTAGAGCTACCCAAAGTCGAGAAGGTCTGAGGAGCTGTGTGGTGCCCTCTCCAAAGTTTCTCAACTGTGAGAAGGAAACTAGCTGCCTGCTAGGACACTGACCATCAAGTCAATAGTGGCGTACTGAATGCAAAGGGTTTCTTCTGCAAAATCATGCAGTTTTGGACAACAGGACTGGGATGCATTCTTTTTTCCTTTTCTTATCAATTTTTTTTCCCTATTTTCCCCTGAAGGGTTCTGAGCCAATACAAATCATAGCTCATGAGGGTTTTCACTTATTATTTTTTAGTAGCCTTGTACCTTACTGTGTTACTGCTCTGTATTTGTGATGCACATCACCAGAGCTTGAAGAAAGCATGTTGCACTCAGGCTGGAACATCTGCACCTTGCTCCTTGTGGGAATCTTGTCAACAGATTTCTTTCCGTTATGATGCACCATCTCTCTTGCATCAGAGAGGTGGGAGTGGTGCATCATTGCATTGTGTCGCTACCAAAGCTCCCTGTCTGCGCCTCCTGTTACATCCCATCCTCCTGCATGTTCATAGCAGTCTGCATCCGGAAACTTCTTGGCATGTTTTCCAGCTTGCTGCTGTTGTGCTCTCATTCCCATAATGGAAGTGGCTGGGAATGAGGGAATCTTGCTTTCCTTTTTTGTCCTCACCAAGAGCTGGAGGTGCGTTCTCCTGCCTATATGTGCCTCCTGTAATTGATGGTCTATCCGGCAGTGCAGGAATTCAGGCTGTACAGAAACTGTATGCGCACGCATAGCAGCATATTAAGGCAACGTGCCAGCTCCTTCCCAAAGAGATTTGCTTCTGATGAGCATTGGCAAGCTGTACTAAATAGGAGCTTTCAGAACCACATCTTTTCCAACCCGAGACTAGGCTCCTGCACTCAGTTTGCAGTGATGATCTAGTCCTATTATTGTTACTTCTGTTCCTCAACTCAGCTGATGCTGAGTTAATGCACAAAAATGTAGCGCTGATTTTCTTCATGACTGTTTTTGCATTACAATTTATGAGCAAAAATGAAGAAGTAATTGTAACTGTGGTCTCCTGAGGTAGAAATCCCTTAAAAGCTATAGAACTTAGTCTTGCTGCTACCTGCAGATTGAACTAGTGCAGCATCAGCTCTTTCTATACCAGTAAGTCGTTCAGCAGCCATTTCAGTTGGCAATCTGATTTTTCACAGTTACCCTGGAAGAGGACAGGAACTGTGAAGGCCCATTTTTGACCTTTGTGTCTGCGTTCAAGAGAGGCAGAAGGTCTGAAAATGTGTACCAACAAATGCAGGGATGGGCTCGCCCCTTCTGGCTCCTGTAGTGGGTATCTCACAAGCTGTAGAGCCTTTAGGTGTGGTATGTAGTGTAAACCACTTTTGTAAGATCCAGTGAAGTAATTAGCGCTAGGTAACAGGAATGTGTTTGCTTGTTCTGATCTTGTGACCATGCTTGTTATGTGGACTTGTGGTAAAAATAACATGTATTTCTAAAAAAAAAGCATTATGATGCCAGCTTTCAGTGTGGGTAGTTTTATATGCTGATTACTGAAATCTTCCTTCTTGCAAGCCTAAAGGCTAAATGGGTTTTCCAGATAGCTCTAACCTGTTGATGGGTTCAGGATGGTTTTGTGAAGATGTAATGGTGTTTTTCCTCTTGTGTAGGAAACCTCTAAGGAATAAATGTTAGGAAAGCATCCCTGAGCCTGTTTTAAGGACGTAAACTACAAAGCATATATGTATCCGACCTAGGAGGTTGGGTCCTTCTTTTTGCTTGGTCTTCACCTGCTTTGTGCTGCTCTGCCTGGTCTGGCTTCGCAGGCTGTGTGGTCCAGGTGGGGGAGGAATGGTCCTTCAAGTGTTTTCCCATATGCCAGGGATTAGAGATGACTAGTGCAATGACAGTGATAAATATGTAGGATTCGTGGTGCTTCTCTAAGGTTTTTGGTCGCTGGTAGCATCACCAGTGTGTGGTTGTCTCCATTGCTGTCTTCACACCTGGGTGTCTGCAGTGAGGCCCCCAGCTCCATGTTCAGTGCCAGGGTTTGACCTCTTGGAAACACCAAGCATATCTAGTAGTGATAGAGAGCTGGAAATTGGGTAGATGGGTAGTCCCAGACCTCCCAGAAAACCTCAGGCCACTTACCTGTCTCTGACAATTGCTTTGGAGGCTGAACTTTGGGACCCCTTTGCTGTGTGTTGGGCTGACATCACCACTCCCCATGAACTGTATGGTCCTAATGTGATGGACTGTATAGGTGATTCAAATTCCTTCAGTGAGAGCCATTTATCAGTGCAAAGCATTAAGTCTGAGGTGATGTCTTTGCTTTTAATGCAAAAGTCCTGTTATTCTGCAGAAATACCATAATGAATTAAAATATTCCCTATGGAGAAGTGTATAACTTGCTTTTCTATTGTGATATCAGACTGGAATAAAAAGCAGCCGGGCTAGCATTCATTTCTTGGTGTAGGGACACTATTAAAGTACTGTAAAGCAAGAACAGCTTTGCACCACAGTTCTCGAATTCAAAGACTGCCCTCTGAAGGTGCCACACATGATGGATTGGCACAGGCTCTTTGTCCTGCCTTGACATTTCATTCCTATCTGATGTTGTCTTGTGTTCTGCTCTGAATCTGCCAAACGACTGACCCTAGAATTTAATGCCACACCTTCTCTTTCCTTTCTCTGAACAGCATCTTTCACAGCTGAGGCTCTGAAATACTCGAGGACACTGCATCTTCCTCAGGGACACAGACAAGGGGGAGCTGGATCCTCTGGGGAGCTCAGAAAGGAATTGTGGTTGGTGGTCGCCTGAGGAACTTACCTTCATACCAATGTTGCTCTGAAACAAGTTGTGTCCAGCAGTCAGGTTTGGTAAGGTACGTTATTTCCCCCCTGCTCTTCTCTTTTTACTCTTTTCTGGATATCTACGCATGGGGAAAATAGAAAATTAGCAGCCTTTGTGTTTATTGTTGTACAGGTGCCATGCTCATACCGCCTCTGCAAATAACTTTTGCTTTCCCTGAGTTTGGAGTGCTTTCATCAAGATTGAAGTGGTTTGTAAGTCTTGGGCTTGAGGGGTGCGTGTTGATATCAAATGCATTATTGAACTATATGCTTACTGATGGTTGTGATATGCTCATGGTGATGCATACTAGGTGATACACAACCTCAGTTTGTAAGTCACACTTGTGTTTCACGAATGCGTGCAGTTCAGAGGGTCAGAGATGGAAAAAATAAATGATGCTGAAGTAGCCCATTTGTAATACAGCCCTGTGCTTTCCTTTGTGCTTCATAGATTCTCTTTGTTTGCCAAGGATGGAAATAACACCAATTTCTTACGTAATTGTATGTGCTCCCTTTGTTGTGTTGCACTTAAAATTTATGAATGGGTGGAGGTTCTCACATCTACAAAAACATTGCCTTGGTTATACTGTAATGTAGCAAGGGAATATGCAACTATCTTTTAATAAGAAATAGAGGGCCAGGAGTTAAGGAATGTATTGTGAGCAAAATTTGTGCTATGGAAGCATTTAAGGTCATACAGCCTCTGATTCTACAGCTTCTTTTATCTAGGCCAAGTTATTTCTGTGAAGTCATGTTCACTGGTAAAAACCCCAAAATTTAAAGCATTGGTTCCCAGATCTCAGTTGAATGCTATCAGGTGATGTTATCCCTTTTCATTTAATACACGGGTATCGGCTTCTGTTATATGACTGAACCAGCAGTATGATCTTGTTGGGAGAAGTACAGGAGCAACGTTAACACCTGCAT
>JAOEHY010013373.1:0-14028 GCA_025447955.1 Psilopsiagon aurifrons | reverse complement strand
TATCCTTCATATAGATACATCTATATGTATCTTTTTTTTTTTTTTTTTTTTTTTTAAGTATGGTTGTATTTCTAGAAATGGAAATATCTTCTCCAAGGTCTGAAAACACTCAACATAGAAAACCTGAAGTTTCCAAAGTCACTGAAATACTTCTGTTCCAAATGTATACTTTATGTGACTTTAACAGTGTCATAATGACTAGCTTAAAACCACATTTAGGTTACAGCATGACAATGTTACGGAGCTTTGGCTCTTCTTTGGGTGTTGAATGATTTTTAAATTTACCATTTGTCAAGATAAAAAGAAGCTTAACATGACAGAAGAACGTGCAGAAGATTATGATGGAGAGAGAGGAAACAGTGAATTTTTTATATCCTGCAAGAGTAACAGAGATATGATGAAGACAGATAGTGCATTGCCTCCTGAAGTACTTCTGCATTTTAGAAGAAAACTGGCAAATCTTAAAGTACCCGCAGTCGAATGCGATTGTCAAATAGGCATCCAATCATCAGTACCACGTTCTATGTTGATATTTCATAGGATACTTACTGTTAGAAATAGAGCAAATGTAGCTTTCAATGGCGAGTGAAATGATCCTAATTTTTGAGAAGGAAAACATTTGGGGTGAAGGATAGGCAACAAAAGGTAGCTTTTTTAATACACAGGCTGAAATATTTCGGAATTATTCTTAGTTTAATGACTTCAAATTTTTGGAAGTATGGCTTCCTGAACGCTGCGTTGTTCATGTGTTCACAAAAAGGTTTGGCAGACTTTCTCTGAAAAGTTGGCCTGTCTGAATCACTTGAGAGTGGTTATTCAGAACTGAGCATCTTGGATCACAAACACTATAGAAAGTATGAGCCAGAATAAGGAGGCTGGTTGCTGCTGCTGCTTTATTTTTGAAGTCCCCTGCAGGTACAGATGGCTTAATTCAGCAACACTTAACAGTACTGTAGATAAGGATCTCAACTACTGCTCCTCTAGGAAAATAAAAACCTTTGTCAAACAGCTACCAAAACCCCTTTTCCCATCCATGCTTGTGTTCTCTGTGTGTTTCGGTGCTAAATACATGACCCTGGGTGTATTTTGCACAAACAAAATACAGATCAGTACACCCACCACCCCCAAAAATCAGACCCACCCACACTGCTCATGGACACCCTGACTGTGCCAAAACAAACTCACCTCTGGTTATTCACAGGAAGGTAGTAAGGAACAATACCTGGAAAAATTGAAGTCCCAGTTTTTCTGAGTTTTTGTCAGCTAGCAGGTGAATAAACACCCACTGATGGGCAGGTTTTCTTAATTGTTTCAGGTGTGAGCTGTTTTAAACTTAGATTAGTATCTGTCATCCAGCAGCATCCTTCACTATTTCATCTTTAGTGACATGGTCTGCACTGTTGCTTTTTTCTCCTTCTGTCAATAGACTTACCTTGAATTGTCTTCTACTTCTGTTTGGTCACTAATTTTTCAAAGCTCGTTGATTTCTCAGGAAGACCAAAGGTTTCATTTAGTAATCTTGCCTGAAAATAGCTAGGGGTGTTTAAGAAAAGAATGTTTGCAGTCCGTGACAACATATTGCATTTTCCCTCTCCTATTTCTGAAAAACTTTTTCAAGCGTGCATCTGATAGCAATGCCATTTTCAAAAGCAGAACCTGTGGTTATTTTCTGTCCTGCGAGACCTGACTTAGTGGGTGTCTCATCGCTACTGGAAGGGTGTCTAAATTTAGCTGGAGAAAGAAGCAGTATGTGGTCTCCTCCCAAGCAGGGGAGCTTTTGCACAGAATATGAGACCTGGATTCAGTTTTAAGAGATGTCCTGTGGCTGCCCAGAAGTGTGTTTTAATCCTCACAGTTTCAGGTACCTCACGGAGGGGTGTGCTCTCAGTACCGTCTGGCAGATTCACCCAAGCTTTAAAGGATTATTTAAGTATCTGTGCATAGGAGGGGCATTTTACTATGAGAGGAGACCTGGGTTTGTGTTTTAATAAATAAATAATATTAACTACATACAAGTGCACAGAAACACTAGAGCAAGTGTTAAAGTTAAGTCTTCTATCATACAAAATTAGGTTGATTATCAATTTATGGGCTATGTATAATGACCTGAAAACTGGACCACTGGAAACCTTTGGACATGGCCCCTACCTCAGGCACAGTTTGTCTGTTGAGACCACAAGGGAGGAACCCAACACCCTGAAGAAATGAGAGCGTCTGAGTCCTATCCTTGTGCTTGGCACTGTATCTATGCTGATGCTCTATTTGGCTTTCTGGGGTTTTCACATCCCATCCTTATGGTTGCATACCGAGCAAACCTCAGCAAAATTAACTTGAATTAACTTTTCTTGAAAAATTTGCTATCTAAAGTGCTATTAGTTAAGTTTCTGCTGACTGGCTTAGAATTAGAGTAACTGGCAAACTGTTTTATGCAAATTGTTAGAATCATAGAATCACAGAATAGTCCGGGTTTGAAAGTGACCTAAAAGCTTATGTAGTTCTGTCCTGGGTTCAAACTAGATGACACCTTCCACTAGGGACACCTTCCACCAGACTAGGTTGCTCCAAGCTCTGTCCAACCTGGCCTTGAACACTGCCAGATTTCAGATGTAAATCAGATATTTCAGACCTAAATCTCAGTTGAACTGATATGGAGCTACTTTAACTTGAAAGCACATCAAATAAAGAATTAAATAAAGTTTAAGTAACTTTGCAGTCACACATTCAGCTTGCTAATTGTCCTGCATACAAGCTATCAGGTACCTGTATGCTTCTTTTGTCTCATGTACTTGACTGAGGTGCCAGATTGATGGGACTTGGAACAACCTGGTCTAGTGGAAGGTGTCCCTGCCTGTGGCAAGGGGCTGGAACTTGATGAGCTTTGAGGTCCCTTCCAACCCAAACCATGCTGTGACTCTATGAAACTGCGCTTAACAAGTTAAATGATGCAGTATCTATATCCTTGTGCTGAATACCTTCCCCCCTCCCCATTTGTGCTGCCACTTCAGAATATGAAAAGGAAGAGCCTATTTAGGGGTTGCCAGCCTTTTCTCTGCCCTCTCTAAAAAAATGCCAGAGCCCCCCCCAACCTTGCTTTGTAAAGCAGCACTAGCATACTCTCAGCTGAGCTATTAGAGCATTTATAGCTCCTGACAGTGGGTTCAGATAATAGTGAGTTAACAACTTAACTGCTGTTGTTTGACTGGAAACAATTTTCTGCAGTATTGGATACAGAGGAGAGCAGCATGTCTGGAAAGAGACAAACAGGGAAGAGAAGTGACAGCAGTGGGCTGAAGAGACAAACAGGGAAGAGAAGTGACAGCAGTGGGAGCTGATGGCATGGTTTTGGGGAACAGTGATGTGCATGTTTCCAGAAAAGTTTCCAATTAGCTGTCCCTAAATCTGAAATGGCAGTGCTTCAGGCTGTCAGGCAAAAAACCTCTGTGAGACAAAATTTTCAAGAGATGGATCTTCTTCAGACAGGCACATCATTTTTAGCTTTCACTTTCAATTACCTGTATGGCTTACGAATGCATGCAAAAAGAATTGCTTATTCATATTAATGGCCCATATATACATGCTTACACTTTTTTCTCCATCCTGCCAGTTTCAGGCAACAGGCAATGGCTTTGGTTAACTGCAAAGCCCTATTCAGTCAAATGTCCATGCTGACTGATGCAGCAGGCTAGTGGCTGCCAGGTTTTCCATTCCTCAAGGATGAGATCTTTCTTCTTGTCTTTACAAAATTACCTTTAGTCTGGAATTATGGAGCACTTCTTTCTGCTCCACTTACTCTAAAGTAACTCTAAACCTCAAGCAACTCTTAATTCTCATGGTGCAGTCAAAATTTTAGAAGGAAGTAACAAAACCTCAGACCACTCTTTTCCCTCTCAGCTCTCTCCTTCCACCAAGCGCCATAATATTTGTGCACCATTTTTTTACCAGCAAAGTACATTTCCACTTTTTTTTTTGCTTTCTATGGCTTAGTTAGATTCTCTGCAACACTATTTATACACTGACATTTTTCAAAGAGCTGCATGCTCTACATAGCTAATGGAAAAAGTGACACACAACCACAGAAAAGGACTTAGTATTATTCATGAAATACTGAAAGAGAAAATAACTGGATAACATTAATTCCAGCAAGTACTGTTATTTTAAACTCATTTAAATGCAAGTCAAACTTATTGAGCATATCATCCTATACAGCAACTAACATTCATCTTCTTGCTATAATCAGGGCAAACGGAAACTGGTTAGGGAGTAAGTTAGAGGTTGCTGGCACTCACAGTTTGCAGGAACAGGGCATTAGCACAGCTGCCTCTGATAAAACCTATGGATACAGCAGAGCAGGGAAAATGCTACCTTTATGCTTAATTTAATTGCAATGATGTGCAATTGATTAATTGCATGCATTCTCATCTGTAGAAAAGGTCTTACCGTCACGGTCTTTCCATCTGGATCTGCCATAAACCAGCCAATGCTATTCCAAAGTATGTGTTTCCAGTGCCATATACCCTAAATTTGCTGCATTCTTGGCATTTTTCTATGGGATTTTTTTATACAATTAAAGATATCATTACTATACCTGTAACAATAATGTTTTTATGTCCCTCTGATGCCCATTCCAATTTCCAGTTAAACAATCCAGAAACTTAATCTATTTTGCCCTACTCTATGTATTTTCATGCATGAAAATAATGATTACACATACTTCTTACAGCTTTTTAACATACCCCACTGAGGTGGGAACAGGCAGGAACATTCTTATAGCACTGGACAGCCAGATTGTATCCAAGCTCTGCTATGACCAAGTGGGTGTATTGTTTGACCTTTCTGTTATTTTATTTTGTTGTTTGTGAAATTAAGAGCAATAGATTTTTTTCACATGGAGGCAATGAGTCCTTCCCTTTTCCCCCTTTTCTGGTTTCCCATTTCCCTTTTCCCTTTTTCTCTTTTTCCTTTGCTTCCTTTCCCCTTTTCTTTCGCATTTTCCCCTTCTTTCCCTACTTTCCCTTCCCCTTCCCTTTCTTTCCCTTCTTCCCCTTCCTTTTCCCTTTCTTTCACTTCTTCCCCTTCCACTTTCTTTCCCATCTTCCCCTTCCTCTTCTTCTCCTTGTTCCCCTTCCCCTTCTGTTTACTCTGTCTCTTTCCTTTTCCCCTTTCCTCTTCCCTTTTTCTTTTTTTCCTTTCCCTTTCCCTTTTTTCCCTTTCTGTTTACCTTACTCTTTCCCTTTCTCCCTCCCTTCCCTTTCCCCCTTAACAGTTCTATTTTACTTTTAATACAATACCCACTGACATCACTACAACGAGATTCTGGAAGCCATCCAAGGCAACGGATTGCAATGTATACATCATGCTTTTCTTGAAAGAATAAAACTAATTTGCACATGTGGGCCTGTGCAGTATTACCCAAGTTCTTATCCACTGCTCATGTTCAACAAGAGCAGCTGCTAATTCGGTTGCCATGACAACTACAGCTCTACTTTCATATTTTCTTCCTCAAGCCCAATTTGTTTATAAACCTCTAAATTGTTTCATGTTTTGATGTTAACCTCAACTAGAAATAAAAATCTCAGACCAGCAAAAAAAAACCACCAACCCCCCAAAAAACCCAACAAAATACCACAAAAAGGAAAGGATTAGCTGAAAACTTGAACTGAAAAAGATTTATTTTGAATCTTTACTCTGCTATTTAATAGGTGTAAAAATATTTTAACATAATTTTCAGAAGTAGCTAACACTCTAATTGTTGCATAGGTCAACACAGAACTTCAAGTGGTCACCAATAACTTCATTTAAAGGAAGCAATTACTGAGCCCAGTCTTCTCTTGTGCTAATATGCAATCTACTACATAAGGGCTGCCCACAATGGCTCAGAAATCTGGTTTGTTAAATCCAGCATCCTATCTCCAATGTGGGTTAATATCAGATGCTTCAAGCAACAACTGCACAAAACCTAGTATTTCTGCTCTCAGGGAAAAAAACCCAAAATACATTTATTGCTCATTGCATTCTGAAAACTGGATCTGAAAAGGAATCAGTGTAAAATGAATCACTCAACAGAAATTCCAGAAACATTTCATTATCTATTTTTCATCAAATTACTTACACTATTTGATACAATTGTGCACAAGTTGTTCATTCCTTCCTCCCATTCAATATTAAATTTCTTTTCTGTATGATAATATATTCCTTAGTGTAGGAGCAGTTCAAGGCTGATGTCCCACCTCCTCCTCTTCAAAAACAGGCAAACTAGCAAGCAAACAAACAAGCCCTCTTCAGCCTCCACCAGCCGAAGTCACAGCTTGGGGGCATGAACAGTGAATTCTTGCCACTGGGACTAATAATACTTCTCAGACATGAATAATTTTGAGAGCATAGCTTTCTCCACTCATTCTTTTATAAAATATTCTAATAGTTTGCTTTCTCTTCATGTTGAAAACTTTCCATATCTGGAACTATTCCCTTTTTTTCTTTTTCTTTTTTTTTTTTTTTCCCCCTGCTTTTTCTTCAGTAATGTGGATAGAATAAGGAAATTCCACACAGCGTTTCAAGGATTGGCACACTTACTATATTTAAACAATGACAATGTGATAGCTGAAATTATGATTTCCATCCCTTTCTGTTGAAGAGGTTAACATCTTCCTTGCCTTTTTGATTGCCACTGTACACTGAGTGAATGTTTTCATTCAGCTGTCCACAATGACATTTTCTGCTAGAGTGATCATGATTCATTCATGAGATACCTCACCTCCATGAGAGTTTAAACTGCCCCCCTATCACCTTGCAGATATCAGCACTGAATTTTCTCTACAGGGTAACTAAGAATTAGCTAACTGTATACATCTCTGAAGTTTAGAATAGGTCTCTGGGAGCAAGGACCACATTTCACTGTGCAGCTCATGGAGATGAAGGCAACTGACAACGTGAAGCTGATCAAGGAGGTTTTGGAGATGACATGCAGCCAGGCTAACAAGGAGAAAAATGATCGCTACTGCTGAACCCAGGACAAACATGTAAAGGAAGCACCTGAAGAGCTGCTTTGACATCATGTTTGTGTCAAACAGTCACCATAAGTTATTTCGAACCTCCCTCATTCTCTCTTCATCAAAATATTCCATTTGATAGCTTCAGAGCACTTTGTAAAGATTTTGGGAATGTTCAGCTGTATTTCTGAAATGAGACAAAGTAATGTTCCAGAGTAAGACTGAAAGATCCCCAAATGAATCATTCCAAATATTAAAACATAAGGACACCTAAATCACATCCACTTAGACTTAATGGAGAAACTGTTTGAAGACTGCCGATAATCAAGATAATTAAAATGCTGAACTGTGAACCTCTCTGGAAACAAATTGAAACTATTTTGAGTTTGAGCCAAAGTAGAACCTGTGAAGGGGAAAATTATAACAAGAAAACTGGAAAAAAAACAGGGACTATAAAAGATTTTCCTTACAACTGGCATCTGGCAAGCAAGAATTATTATCTTTCACACAGATGTGTTACTTCCCAGATGTCCTTTAACCACCAACTTGCTTCCTTCATACAATTTTAGTGATAAAGAAGCCCTACTTATATATGGCTTTTTGCCTATAATGTCAAGCCTGCATTTTATTTTTTTATCCCTTGTTTTTTCAAATGATTTATCTTCTACCAAGTCAAGGTGCCCTAAAGTGAACCCAAAAGGCTATTTTAAATATAAATATTTCATTGGGTACTCAGACCATTATGTAGCTGAGAGTGATGGAACACTTTTCTTACCTTTTGAATAACTTATTCTGCAACTCTTAGTTTTCAGTGAATCTGATCCCACTTATTACACCCAAATATCAGTTTGCTCGTATGTATGTACACGGACACCTCTATCTCTGAAATTGCTTAGGGCTGGGTATATCCATGTTAATATCTGTCATGGGAGGGTGTTTAGAGAAGTAATTCCTGGCTGTGATTCTCGTTTCTTTGAGGTCAACAAACACTTGGTACTTAATAATAGCTAATGTATCCCCTAATTTGTGCTGGAAGAGGACAGGGTAGGACTTGTCAGGCTGTAGAGCCAAGCTAGTCCCATTTATGTGAAGTAAATAGAAGACTCAGCAGTTCTTGAGGTCATGTGTTAGTATTTCAAATTGGACATTTTTTGAAAGACATTTTATCCACAGTATTGCTCCCTGAGAACAACATAAGGCTTCCCATCAGAAATCATTTAGTCTGCTCTAGCATTTTGCTGCCATGCATGGGTTTTCCTGCTGTGGAGCTAGGCAGGGAAGAAAATTGTTGAGAGACGCCACGACCACTGGCTAGTAATAGGTGTATTTCAGGAAACTACCCCAATTTCTCTGCCTTACCTGAATAGGCAGTCAATAAGCAAATAGAACAGTAAGAGGACTTACATAGAAAAACAAAAAATGGGTAAAGCATAAAATATTTAGACCAATATGATATTGGGAATAGCAGCAAAATAAGTAAGTAAATAAGCAAACAAGTAAATAAATAACAATGAGAAAAGGTTCCCTAGGTTCTGACATATGGTCCTAAAATTTAGCTTGGCTATAATCACTGGTATCATCAAAACAGCAAAGAAACAAATATAATCTGGAGTTGTGCAGCTATGAAATGAAACAGTCAAACACCTAATAATAATGATGGGAGCCACATATCTCTCAGCAACAACTAGTATTTTCCACCTAAGCAACCAAAGGAAGAATTTTGGACTTTGCTGTATTGAACAGTTATGAGATTATGGATAATCTAGCAGTGAAAAATACCCTTGGGTAGAATGCAGACTGTCCCAGTTTGCATTGATAGTAACATAGCTCAAAACAGATCTGTTAATGTGTTTTTATTACAGACATGAAAGGTTTGAAAACCTAAGGGAACCAATTACTTAAATGGATTACTTCTGGACTTGATAATTGGTGGGGCTTGAAAATTACTGACAACTGCCCAAACACGTCATGTAGACAAATAGTCCAATTCCAAAGGGACTAATTACTGCTCTGGTAGCACTTAAGAGTAACACAGAGTTTGCAGTGAACAGAAAATTTGGCAACTCATTTTAAAAATTACAGTGTTCAGGTGCTATATTAAAATATAAGCTAAAAACTGGAGCTGCACAGATCAAAATCAGTAAGTCTGCTTAACCTAGTGTCCTCAGTTCAGCAGTAGCAGTCATTTTTTTCCTTCCTAGTAGCTACTGCAGTGTTGCAGTTTTGCCTTTAGCCTGGGAACAATGCTGGTAACACATTGATGTTTCTAGTTGTTTGAAAATGTGGTCAGTAGCGCTTACACTCATCAAGGACTGTTCAGACTCTCATGCTTTGCCAATGAGGAGGGGCACAAGAAGCTGGGAGGCAGAGAAAGGACACCTGATCCAAACTAACCAAAGGGGTATTCCATGCCACAGCACATCATGCCCCGTATATAAACTGGAGGCAGTTACCTGGAAGGCCCTGATCACAGCTTGGTTTGGGCTGAGTATCGGTCAGTGGGTGGTGACCCATTGTATTTTCTCCCCGCTATTTCCCTTATCATTATTATTGGTGGTAGCAGCAGTGGCTGTGTTATACCTTAGTTACTGGACTGTTCTTTCCCCAGCCCATGGGAGTTACATTCTTTCGATTCTCATCTCCATGCCTTCAGGAGTGAGGGGAGGAAGAACTGGGGAGTGAGTGAATGGCTGCGTGGTTCTGGGTTATCAGCCGGCCTGAAAGCACAACACTTAGACTCAAGAAATCTAGGCCGAATTAACTAGGCAGATTAGATTAAAAAGGCTATGAAATTATACTAAACTTGCTTTATAAAAGAAATATTAATTAATAATAGAACACCATGAACATAGGTTTACCAAAGGGTAGTTTATGAACACAATACATTTCGTCAGCTAACTTCACCAAAGTGAGGCTGACATGGTTTAACTTTTGCCTGACTTACTGGCACGCAGAGTGGGAGCCTACAGTAGGAAACATCTGGGAGACAACCATCAAGGGTCTTTTTTACTGTTTACTGTGTAAGACAGTCTTACTCTGCTTTGTTCCCAGCTAAAGCTCTTCAACCACCAGTCATCAGCATTTTAAAGCCACTCATAAAAAAGAACTATAGCATACAAAAACTGTTCTGTTATAAATGTTAGTTTATTACTTTTACATACATTTTTGCTGATAGTATTTAATGTCAAATTAGTATTAGTATAGACTTCAACTATGCCAGCAGAACCTGAACTTCCATGAAACAATCATTCAGTTCATGGATTGACAGAGATCATAAGCCACAAAAAAGGCACCATTCTAGAGAAGGGAATGGTTTAGGGGAAAAATGAACACAAATGCAGAATGGGCTGAGGACAGAGCAGCCCTGAGGAGAAAGGACTTGGGGGTGCTGGGTGAGGAGAAGCTCCCCATGACCCAGCTTCAGTGTGCACTTGAGCCCAGAAATCCCCTATGTGCTGGGCTGCATACCCAGAGCATGAGCAGCAGCTCTGCTCTGGATACAGGCCAAGAGAGCTGGGCTTCCTCAGCCTGGGAAACAGAAGGCTCCAGGGAGACCTTAGAGCAGCTCCCAGGGCCCAAACGGCCTGCAATAAAGATGGAGGAGCTTTTGTCAAGAGCCTGTAGGGACAGGACAAGCAGGAATGGCTTTAACCTGACAGTAGAGATTGTGGTCTTAGGAAGTTCTTCTCTGTGAAGATGAGGCACTGGCACAGGTTACCTGCCCCATCCCTGGTGGTGCTCAGGGCTACGCTAGACAGGGCTTGGAAGAACCTCGTCTAGTAGGTGTCCCTGCTCGCAGCAGGTGGCTGGAACTGGACAAGCTTTAAGGTCCCTTCTAACACAATCCAATCCCTAACTCCATGAAAAAGGAATTCCAAACACCAGATGAAGAAACTTGGTAACATCACTAAACAGCATTATTTGCAAGGGTGAAGTAATCATCAGAGTTTTATGACAGCACTTTTCATACCATGTCTTTAGCCAGGGAGGCGGCTGCAACAGCAGGTATGAAAACTACTTTCTACTCATGCTGTCAAAAGGGTCATTAATTTAAACATCTGTCATATTCAAGCTGGTAGAAGTATGACAATATATGTGACAGTTCCTAGATTACTTTTAATTACATGGAGTCTGATGTTAGAATATGTTCCAAGACTATAGCTACAAATGGAACGCAAGCAATTCTTTCCAAACACCTACATATTTGCAGCACTCCTAGTTTTAATAAGCTATAGAATATTACCAATGCATTTTCTCATCAGTTACAGTTATTGCTCCTGTACTGTTTTCTAGGCTACCTCATCATCTGAGCCTGAAGCCCGATGAATACTGCAGGTCAATGACTGTTTCAGCTCAGAGCAACAGCAACACAGCACACTACAGATATCTGGCAACAGCAGCTCTTTAGCGTGTCGCAAAGGGAAGTAACATGCCCTCAACCCAGATGACCGAAGATAAAAATTCTATAGCATGGATTATGGCGACAGTATACCCACTCTGAGGCTCAGCGGTCATAATCTATTCTAAATCATTTTTCTGCGACTACTCTGAAGAGCATGTGAGGTATTCACACAGCTATTTAAATATCTACCCAGCTAAAAATGTTAAGCCCAACTTCAGTTTTGAAATGCAGTTTTCCCAATTCTCTATTTTTGTATGTAAAGATAATTAAATACAAAGGTGTTCTCAGTACACACCAGTGGCCAAAAGCACCTAAGAATTCCACAAAATACACAGCCCAAGACCTTCAGATTCAAGATTTTATTTAGTCATATCCTGCATGGTATGCAACTGCAGTTTGTCCTTCCATTGAAAGAGGCTGTGTAGAAGACTTCACCTCTGCAAGAAAAAAAAAACCCAAAGAATTAACAAATTTAAAGTCTCCGAATCCAGGAAAGCTGTAAATCTACCCTGTAGCTAGAATTTTGATGGGCTTTGCTTCATCCACAACATGCTTTTGTGGCAGAGGCCTTGACTTACATGAAATCATACAGTTCTCATCACTCAAGTTCAACACAAGTCTACTAATATATTTTTTTTTTTTTCTCCTTAGTCTAGTGAGCTAAAAACATCAGATCAGCAGAGGAAGTACACAGATTCAATTTGTTCCAATTACAAGATTCCAATTAGGAATCCTTAAAAGAACTACCTGGGTCATTACAGCTCCTCAGAAAGATCATAGAATTGACAGTACCAGGTATTTCCAAATCTGAATAAGATAAAGTGGACTTTAAACTCCAAATGGTATGTTTTGACAGTCGGAACCAGGTTTGAGGCTTGCTTTGTTAGCATCACCAGCACTTAAAATTTCTGCTGTTAACAACCTAATTTTAAGTGGACTTTACCCTGTAAATGGTTCGGAATGTTCTATGTAGGGGGTAGCATTGGTTTGACATGGCTGAACTCAAGTTTCATAAAACTTGTTTTCCACTGCATTTTAACTGGCACATCAGAAAGCATTTACAGTATCACAGTTTCTCATAGTGTTTTGCTCACATTACACATACCAGTTATTCCTCCAGAAGACATGAACTGTAGCTTTATGTTTACTCAAAGGCACCAGACACGGCTTTGGTTGCCATTATTATCCAAATAAAACCAGTATCACTCTCCTGTCAGTTAGCCCAGCTGCAGGCTACCAAGCTCAGGTCAGAGGTGTGGCCTCTGGGGAGTCAAAGTTAAGGCAATGACAGTGCAGCAGCACTGTGAAGCAAACTTAAATCTATTCATTGCTTGAGTTTAGATACCACTGTAAACCAGAACTCTAAGCACTTGGACTGCAAACAGCTTAAACTATAATAATGGGTTTAGATTAGACTCCTTAAAGCTCAGTTTCGACCACAGATTCCACTATGCTACAAAATGTAACATCAGTTACCCAGTTAATAAAAATACAGCCTGTCACCTTCATTTCTTAAGAAGCTGGTGCCTGACAATAACAAAAGGGGCAACAAATCCACTTCCAAGGAATCCACACATTAGTGCAAGTAGTCGCCATTTGTTTTCCACAGAAAATGGAAGGTTCTAGGAGAGAAAAAATTAATTTTAGTTCTGCAATCAATAATCACTTCCTCCATGACTTGAAAAATGTGAACAGCTCAGAACAGTTACAGATGGGAGTCAAAGAGACAAAATAAATGTTCAGCCTGATTACAATTTCCCTTCTTTGAGAGGGAAATTACCACAGCAATTAGAAGAGCTTGGATGTAACCTCTGGAGGCCATTTTGTCCACTCTTCTCCTCTTCTCCCAATTTAAAGCAGGACCAGTTTGCTGACAGCCTTGTCCAGCCAAGTATAAATGTCCCTGAAGATACATACCCCACAGCTTCTTTAGAAAATCTGTTCTGACATTTAATTACCTTCACTGTAAGGGAGTTTCTCGTGCTCATGACGTATGCAGAATCAGGTTTTAGATTAAGGACTTAAAAGCACTTGTTAAACACAAGGTACATCAGAAAGCGTTTACAGTATCACTGTTGCCTCTCATACTGCAATGCTCATCATCTGTACCGCTGAAGGTTTCAAAGGCAGACACTGAAGTCATTCACACAATTTGCTTCACTGTGGCTCCAACAGTAATGCCATGAGACGCCACAGCCCACCCCCTCTATCAGCTGAGAAGTGGCAACAGGGCAGCACTGCTCTGCATCCATTTCTCTAGAAGCTTAGAAATCGACCGTGTGCTGAACCCTTGCGGCGGGCGCACCGAGCGAGGAGCTCACCTTGAGCACGCCCGCGGCAGGCCAGGCCTGTATCTCTTGCCGGAACTAGGCCAGGCCCACACTGCGGCTTCAGCAGCGCTCTTAATGATCCTTCGCCCCCAGAATCTCCTGAATGCCAGCCCCGGCCCCTCGGCTGGGCTCACCCCGGAGCTAGGCCTGCGGCAGGCAGCCAGCGGACCCGAGCGGCCCCAGCGCTGTGTCCTTCGAAGACTCGTTTCTCCCCTCCCGCTCTCTTCACAGAGACATTACCTGTCCCTCGGCCACCCTTCACCCTTCCCCCTTCGTCCCGCTCCAGGCCGAAGCGGGTACCGACGGCCCC
>JAOEHY010013371.1:4200-34134 GCA_025447955.1 Psilopsiagon aurifrons | reverse complement strand
CACAAGTCAAAAACACAGTGCTGCACCAACTACTAAGAAGGAGAAAAATGACTGCTACTGCTGAACCCATGACACAAGCTCATTAAAGTTGTGAACACTTCTGTCACTGAATTGCGTGTGAATCTGGCTATCTGTAGGAGTTGGCTGTTGCCCCTAACATTATGACAGTATTAGCCACATACAGCGAAATACAAGTAGGTATGATGGAATGAAAAGAGTATGAACATAATCTGCCACCATTTATATTTTTCATTCTTCTTCTAAACAGAGTCATTGCAACTGTGTCTTAGAGACTTTTTGCTCCACAGGATCATCATCTGGACTACAAAAGGTGAGATGCGGAGTGTTTGTTTTATGTTAGGTCGTGATCTTATATGAAGAGATTTAAGGGCCAGAGGAAATGCAAAGTGGAGGAAGCAGAAGGTTGCTTCTTTCCTGTGATGAACTGAGGCTATTCAGAGAGGGGAGACTCTGGACAATGGGGCAGGTTCAAGGGACTGGTGCACTCCTGAGAAGGAGCAGGAGCAAACATAGTGCCAAGCCTCAGAGGTGGTGAAAAAAAAAGACATTTCTGGGGACCAAAGGGCATGGTATATCATTTTCTGCATCTCTGAATGGATGGACTGAAATCAAAGCTGGAGACATGGAGCTCTCTAAGGACACAAGTCAGTGTGATGAAATTTGAATCTAGTCCCCTTTATTTCTCTTCTGCCTCACCAATTCTTTTGGTAACTGCACTTGACAAGTTCAAATGTATGCTGGGTTTCCTGTATTTTAGAAAGTTGTCTGTCTTAGTTCATACTTTAATCAAAATTCAGTTTTAAGCTTACTGGGCATTTTGATTTTGTGGGAGTTCACCTCAAGCTGAAAGTGTAGGTACAGCACTCTCAAACTCTTTTCACACTGCAGGTATCTAAAATAAACTTTCTCATAAACTACAGTAGTATGGATAAAAACAGGAAAAAAGAAAAATCTTGAAGGAAATTGCATAGGTGTGGTACAAGTACATGCACGCTCCCATAATGAGAACAACTAATTCCAAATAAATTGTTTTGAGCAAACTGCACTAATTCTGTACATGTGTGACAGTTTGTAGTGATTCACAAACTTCTGAGCTTTCAGACAGGAGCAAATATCCTTTCTGTTTGTGTGCTTTTTCCCTAAATGATGCGTTCAAGTACTTTGAAACAAGCAAATTCCGGGTAGCAAAATATTATGCATCAGAAATTAGAAGAGGTGAAAAGTGTTTTTACAGTGCATGTATTCTCACTGTTCCCCTGGTTTCAAATGCAGAGATAGCAAGTAGTTGAAAGGGAAAGGGAAAAGGCAACGGTAGTGGAGGTGGAAGGATGCAATGGTAGCCTGGCAGTGCCACTGGAGGTTAGAAAGCACTGCTGCTGCTTCTGCAATGTGCAGATTTTGAGTGCTTTCAAATATTGGCAGTGTTGCCAGCTGAGCTGAACTGGTTATCCAGAACCCAGAGCAGGTGGCAAGCATACTTCATTGAAGCTTATCCAGTTGTGTTTTCCTAGCTCATCATATGCAGGCTGGCCCATATGGGTGAACATGTGCTGCAGTCACACATCTCAGTATTACCAAGCTCTGCAAGGTCTGGGATTAGAGAGAATGGATGAGAGAAAGAGAAGATGAAAATATATGGATTTGTATTCAGACTTTATTCGGTACTTCAAATTCACTGGTACTGTTGAATTGACTACATCTGATACATAATCATCAAAGGGCTAGTTTGGATGGGAGTCAGTTCAGTGTAGATGAATAACCTACACTGACCTCCATGATAATGTGCCAAGTTTAATATGGGTAGTGTTTGTATTAGTTGGGTGAAAACTGGATTGAGTAGCTCCATATTGTGCTGAAGCCACATCTGAAGCTGCAATGTCAAGCCATATCTGAAACTCCCCTAATGCCAAGAAGATGTACTTCTACAGAATAGGCGCTTGTTAGGCAGTGAGAACCACAGGGGCCCAATGCTAGCCATAATGTTTGGTATCTGCAAACTCCCAAAGGTTTAAAAACACCTTCTAAGATTTTCTTTCAATTATTTTTTTTTAAGAGTAGTTAAAAAAACCTATGTTTTGAACTTAGTTGCAAAGGCATCATAATGCTATCTCAGATCCAGGAATCCTAATTGCTATTTCTCAGCAGGTAGTTAATGTCTCTTTAAAAAGACATCTAGACCTTTCCATGTTCTGTAAGGAAGGTGGTCCAAGAGCACTGAAAGCAAGCATCCTTTCTTGGGAGTAGGTGATTTGAGGTTGCAGAACTGTGTCTTATGGTTAGGTCACAGCCTTTCAGTGATTCTTTCAGTAGTAGAATCTCCTTATCCTGTCATCTCTTTTCATCAAGCTAACAGAATTTAAGACTTTTCCAGCCTCTGTCTTTTTGAAAGCTTGTCTAAATTCGACCAATGAGCTCAAAAGTTATGGTGAGGACAAGGTCTTAGAGACGTGAATGTTCACACAAACCACAAAAGCACTTTGGAAAACAGATTTAAACACAGTACCACACTACAGTACAGAAAAGGTTACAGAAAAGGCTGCCTTGGTTTGTGGAGTGTAGTAACAGAGCTGCCTGAACATGTGATCTGTCTGGGCTACAGTTTCACTGAAGTAGGATTTTATAGCATTTTATGAAGATAGAGCTCATTTTTCCGTGATTGGTATGATAACTGAGACATTTGTTTCAAATTTCCAGAAACTGTAACTCCTCTGTATATAAATTCACCCGGCAGTCAGAATAGCTGTTGGAAATCCCACCAAAGGCTTGTTGGTTTTAATTCAATATACAGGCAAGAACCCAAACTGTTTAACAGCTTGGACACTGAGCTTTGTTAGCTCAAGAACTGAGTCTCTGCTTGGTCCAAATAAGCAGTCTGTTGCTGCTGTTGTTTTATATGACCAGCTTTAATTCTACGTTGCCCTCTCCAAGCTCCACAGCTGCTCAGTTTCGTGGTACCAGTGCTGACTCGGCAGCAGTGGGGATGAAGCAGTCCTCCCTTTGTAACAAGGCAAGTAAACATGAGGGCAGAAGCAACGGGTGTAAAGCAGCTAAATCCACTTTAATCAACATTGGCCACCAAACTGTACTCTCTAAAGAAATAGTGGGGCTCTCTCAGCCAAATCTAAGGAAAGAATCTAACAAAAAGGCTCCCAAAGGCTCTTGTGAGGGCTGCGAAATTGTACTTGTACCAATGAATGGCCTGGGGTGGGCTGTCCAGTCTGACATGTAATGAATCTGACTTGATTTATGTGAATAATTTGAGACATAACTTCTTCCAACTGAAAACTAAGGCTCTGGCAAGAATGATTATGTCATAATTTATCAATGAAATGGGCTTCCAACACGCAGAGTCAGCAGGATCTTTTCCTTAGCCTGGGTAACAGATATTGTTACCTTTTGCTCAGTCAGAGGTGAGGTACTGCTCTTTTGGCCTCATTAAGCTTATTAGAGAGCCTATGGGTTATTTAGAGTTTAAATGAAACTCAACTGGGAAACCATTGCTGCTTTGAGACTTACCATTTTTCTCACAGTTAGGTCTATTTCTGTGAAATAGAGTCAGGATTCCAGGTGTTGTTTCCAGGCTTTTTTATCTGAAAACCCATAAAAGAATTAACCAAAGCTGATCATAGGATTTTGATTTAGTCTGTATACTATGAATTTATCTATCTTTCTTATTCTCTTTTTAACTTTTAGTTGAGTCAAAATAAAATGTAGTCTAGTAATTTTCTACCATGTTTTCTAAGCTATTAGCACATTTGTTTCAGGATTTTTAGTTTGTCATCTTTTGGCATGATCTTGGTATAAATTTTGATGTTTCAAGTGCAGATGCCAAATTTTATTAGCCTTTATGAAGACTTTTCTTTGTTACTGGCAAGTACACTATAATTCTGTCATGCAATCATTTGTCGTATCTTAGAACAGTGCACTTGTCAGGGATGCAAACCTATCTAGTTCAATAGTCTTCCATTCTTCAGTGCTGAAAGTCGCAGAGACCATGACCATAAGAAAGAGTTTAGCTTCCCTGCCTGCCAGGGAAACTCACCTCCCAAATATAAGATGCTCAAATTGCAGTTCCCGATCTTGAAATTATCTCCATTGCTGCATCATTTGCAGTTTTGTCTAACTAGTGATATGTTAAAAGACAATATCCCTTGAGAGGCTTAAATAAGCTCCCAAAGAGAAAAGGTTTTCTTTCTGATGGTAGAGTGTGTAAGCCTTGTGTCTACCTGATTGCTTGCCAGGACTGGCTTTATTTGGCTAATATAGTCCAATAAATGTTTGAGCTGTTCATTTCTCCCTGACCAAGCAACAATTTGTGATCCCTAAGATACCCATTGGCACTACATCTCCAAATGTGCAGCATGATTTGGAGCGTTTGTTTTTATTTCAACCCAGCGTAAGAGTTAAAATGAGAATAATGTATAGTCCTGAGTACTTTTCAATGCAAGGTTTCTATATACTGGTGGGAAGGACTGGTTTTCTTCACGTTTTGTACAGCTCTCATAATTAGGAGATGGTGGGATTGTGCCAGTAAGCACCATACAAAGCCTAACCACTGGCAGTCTTTAAGGACATGCTCAACAGATGAACAGAAAACAATGGATGAAAGGAAGACAAGCCCAATATTATAGATGGCATTCAGCTAAACACTGTGGAGTTTTACAGGAGTAGTATTTTTCTTGCATTCAGGATGCAAAATGCGCAGCCAGAAGAAAACTTTCATGAGCCATTTTCTTCTGACCTCATTAATCATGTAGGCCATAAGACTTTCCTAATTGTCTTAATTATCACCTGAGCTTGAAAAGAAACCCAAACAAACAAAAACAAAAAACCAAAGCCCAAACCCAAACAACCCCCCAAAAAAACCACCTGAAGAGATCCCATCCTTACTGAAATATTTCCAGTGACTGACATTCTACCCTGTAATATTTCTAACACCGTAGTGGCTAATTATCCTCACTGTTAAAAATATCTGCATTACGGATGACTTGAATTTTGTCTATTTACAGCTTGTAGACATTGTTTTTCTTATGCTTTTGTTTGCTAAATTAAAATAATGAGGGGACATTTACAGGTAGTACTGCCCTGTCTTTGATTAAATCATACCTCCACCTTCTTGTTATTAAGCTAAGAAATGTCTTGTTATTAAGCTAAGGCATGTGTTTCAGTGCATTTAATCATCCAACCAACTCTTCTCAAAACCTTTGTCAATTTATTATCATTTCATCTATAGCATGGACATCTGAACAGGTCAATATTCTGGCTGTAAGTCTCACACCATGCAAAACATCTTTATCTTGTACTTTAATCTCAGTTGGGATTCTCTCCCTTACTTACTCAAGGACAGCATGAAGAACTGAAATCTTGTAACAGGTTTGGGTCAGAGTTGGAACCTGGAGACAGTTAACGTCTATCACACAGCTTGCACAGAGCAGCTAGACATTCGATGAGGCATCTCATGATTTGTATTTTGCTGTGGCCAGTGCCATGAATAGTATGTGTTGTGTTTCAGCATTATTGGAAGAATTCTGTAGAGGAATACATCTTCCTTTGCTAGCTTACCACATTTTCCAGCTCTCCTGAGCAATTCTTGTACAGTTGTACACTTCAGTACATAATTACCGTAGGTCAATCATCTTGCAGAAGCTTACAGGTGTTTTTTCTGCTCCTTCCACAGTGCCATTAATCTCAAGATCTGTTTCAAGAGCCTCAGGATCAAGATGTTTTCCCTTTTCTACTCTTCAGGAATACCAACAATATTAACATTATGCTTTCCTTATTCATTTTAGAAACTTGTTCTAAAGTTCTTAATTTCTTTGAAATTTTCTCCTGTTTTGCCTTTGTCTTACCAGCTTTAACCTGAGACATTAATTCTCCAACTCAGTAATTTACTTTCTAAGTCCAAGTTTGTGTGTTTGGGAATAAGAGATTCAAGTGTAGAAATATGGTTCTTATGAATTTAAGCTTTGTCCTATTTAATCATTTAAGCTTTTACCTATCAAATGCCAGTCCTCTCATTCACTTTCTAAGTCACTCAAGCTCCAAGACGAGGAAGCACTTCTTTTAAAGCAGTGGGATTCTCTACTATGACATCTACTGTGCCATGGGGTATTATCGCCTCTTTTCTTTGGGAAGACCATAGAAGAAGTCCTTTCTCCTGTTGTGGTCGGCCTGAGGGCTACACAGCATGTGGACCTGGGTCTTTCTGCATCTACAGGCCTCTGCAGCATCATCTGTGTAAGGACCGTTGATGTCTTGATGAAGAAGAATGATTACATACATTAGGCTAAGAGAAGTTAGAACGATTTCAGTTTGCCAGTAACTTGTCTTTCTTTCCCTACTTTCCAATATGAGCTTTACAAACTTTCTCTGAAGTATCATGATGCCTTTGGGGAATATGAAATTGATCTGGAAATCTCGATGCCTTCTTTTATTTTTTTTTTTTTTTTGAGAGAGAGAAAGAGATTGATTTCTAGTATTTTCTCTTCCAGCTGAGCCTAACAGCAGCTTTTGTCTTCGTATTTTGGCATCTTCACTTCTACTCCCAGCAGGAAGTGGAAAATGCATTAGAAAATAAAATTGAACAATAACAAGGACAAAAAGGGGAAAAATAATAAAATAAAAAGAGTCACAGAAGGTTCATATGTTGTGTTGTGTGTCTTCCTCCTGAGGTGGGTCTTGATCCTGCCAACTATCCCCCCTAGAAGAAAGTTTATGCCCGTGGGTGCTCCTGCTGAGTTCAAAGTTACTCACATGAATAATTGATTTCAGGGTCTGGGACAGAGTTTGCAATTCCTTTTTCAAGATAAGTTCATTATCATCAGATCTCATTGTGCTCCAAACATTGCCGGGTTAGGGACAAGTAGGTCAAATGGATACCTGATTTTTTTGTTGCAGGAAAAACAAGCAACTGGCAATCTGCAAAATAATAATGAAAAAAGGAATTACTCTCACTCTTTTGTTGGGTTAGGTTTTTATCAGAGTGGAGAGCTTTGAACAGCTTGTTCAGCAAGAGTTCAAGTCCCAGGGGAAGGAGGAGAGCTCAGAAAAGCCTTACGTTTTACAAATGTTTAAGTGGTATTATTCATGGCATAATACACTACCCTGGTATGTAGTTCATAGCTCTGTCACCGCATCTTCTGCCATATAATTTTCTAGAAGTCCTAGATCTCCAAATTTATATTCAAGATAATCAGTGTAGCATAGAGATATTAAGTAATAATTGAAATGGTTTCTAGCTACTTCAGCACAAAGGGTCTTACTTGGATTTATTTCTAGCAGTTAGTGTACCACATTGATACAAAAAAAAACTCACTGAAGGGGAAGATGGGAAAAAAAAAAACCCACAGAGTTCTAGAGGGTGAGAGAAGGCAGGAAAGAACAGAGGACTTTTCTCCAATCAAATGCAAATGGAAATGGTCCTAAAGATTCTGGGAACACAGGCTTTCTCCTGACAATATTTTCACGCAGCAAAATCCGGTTTTGAGACTCATTAGCAAATGCTGTAATCTTGCTTATTTTTTACAGCAGTGTCTAGTTATTTCAAATTGATTAGGAAACCTCTGATGTGAGAGAGTGAATCATGAGCTATTCCAGGTATTTCTGTAATTGGTTATCATGCTTAATTACAAATGTTTCAGTACTACTAGCTTGTTCTGAACTGGAATTTTCCTGCATTTTAGTTGCTGCTTAGTGTGTGTGTTAGTTCAAAAAAAAAAAAAAGAAAAAAAGAAAAATTAAACTTCTGGCTTTGTTCTAGAAGAGTTGAAGATTTACAGAATGATGGAATAATTTAAGATACACTATCAATAGTCATTTAAAACCAAAAGAACTAGACTACCTGTCTATTGATCACCCATCCATCTCAAGGATATCTGTCACTGTCAGTGTTACCAGTCTTTTTTTGGGTCTAATTGCAGTTTCTTCTACACAGCAACTACTATTTGCCACTTACTGGTCAAGGTTTTTGAAAACAGAAGTCCCAAATCTCTTCTCAGTTACACTGACATGCCATTTTTTTAACTCTGTTCTGCATGCTAAATTGCATTATCCAGAAACTGGAAGATACAGTAGCCTACAGTGCTTGTGGGAACTTCATAAAGAAAAATGGCTATCAGAATTTGGTATGTCAGAAAAAAAGCTGAAGAGAAACCGGAGACACTTTGAAGAACGCTGTTGTCATTCAGTGTGGGCATCTGTTTGTTTTGCAGCACTAGAGCAGCCATTGACATCACTCATAAACAGATAAAAAAGCAAAGCCCAGTACAATAGGGAACGGTTATGGTGATACAAAATCATTGTTTATCACAGGCTGGAGCAAGTTGCTTGAACAAGATGTTTATCTCCTTAACTGATTGCAATATCCCTGTTAACAGGATACAAAGCCCTGTTTGGATTTTCCTTCCTCTAGAGGAAACAACGCATCAGGGAATTTAGCTTCAGCGATTTTCACCCCTATCACTAAAGTTCTGTAGTTTGTGATAAACCTGACATTTTAAAAAAAGAAAAAATATTTATCACTCAGCTCTGTCAGGAGACTAAATATTGCTAATGAGGAGACTGTGCACCAAATGTTACTTCCAAAACTTATTCTGTTCCGTTTAGCTCAGTCATAGCTTTAGGCATCATCACCTGTTCTGATGAGCAGGGTAGTGCTGCGCTATAAAAGCTTTACATCTCCATTTCCATAGTAGTGACTGGTAGGCAGGGAAGTTCTCTGAGGAATTAAGATTTAATGACCCAATAGCACAAGTGTAGTTACTTCATCCAAAATACCTTGTAGCACCTGCATCAACACAAATGCTTCTGTGTGCTTGGGTGTCTTCTCATTAAATAAGCCACATAACCAAACTCTGTGAGTTTGAATTATAATTCATTACTTAAAATGAGCTCCACAGGGCTGTCCTCTGGGAGGGAATGCTCTTCTGTACTTTATCCTGAAGGCTTGTTTCAAGAGGCCAGATAAATGCGAAGCTGATATTGCCTTGCCAGGTTGCATCTCTGTTGCTTTCAGTAAGCTCCTGGACCTTATTTTCAGTTTCTCATTTTCTGGGAATTAAATGCAAGAATAGTGTCTGAAGTCCAAGCTTATCTTTTGTCCTACAGCAATCACTACTTGCTCTGTGGTCCTGAGATCTTCCAATGTAACCTCATAGGAAGCTGACTGAATTCTAGCAAACAATAATCTTTCATATTTACACATTTCCCAAGTTTGTAAGAATTCAAATGTCAGCTAAATCTGTGGAGACACTGAATCTTTTTCCATTTGTTAGTTGGTATTATATGAAAGGAATGCGGGACTTTTGAATTAAAGGGTAAAAAAGCCCTGTTCTTGTTCACGCAGGGTTTTTTTCATCATTGTGAATACAAAGTGAAGAGAAAAAGCTTTTATATTTTATATTGATGTAGTCACACCAATGTTACTTGCTTGCAGACTAGAGAGAACTAGAAACCTTTTAAAAATCAAAATTTTAATTTAAGTCTCAGCTAATTGAAAATATTCTTGTGTGCTTTTGAAGAATAAAAAGCAAGGTCTGAAGACTTTTCTCTCTGCAGCGCAACTATCAGTTCTTGCTGTCCAAAGTGTTCTCTATCAGCACTTCAGTTAAGCCTCTGTGATTCTGCTGGCACTAACACTTTTCTTTAGATTTCCCAGCATTTGCACAGCAGTGATTCACCTCTCTTGGTGATAACAGCAGTCAAAGGGGCTAACTTGGACTAGCTGCTGGCATTTTAATCTTGCTCAGAGCAGGCAAGAGTGAAAATCCTGTCACTGCCTAGCCTGTGTTTATACTCCCTGTGGTGAAGCTGTGCTGTTGGTGGTAGCGCTGCAGAAGTTTTGGGAAACTGCTCATGTTCTGAAAGCCTGTTGGCTTTATGACAAAAGTAGAGACCTTCATTTGACAGGTAAAAATGCTTACAAGGGAACACAGGTGTATATATGAGGGAATAATCATACCCTCAAGTAGCCTGGACAGGGACAAAGGAGAATTTCCTACTTATTCTAGTAAAAATGTATCTGCAAAGTCTGAACTTTGATATTTGTTTTGAGAGTTGAATAGATATTCAAATGAGATAATTTGGCCCTGTGGATTTCCTGGAGCATAAGCTAACTGTTTGTCACCTTTCTTATTCAAAAAATACAATTTCCATGGAAATAAAAAGCAAAAAAACCACTTCAGAAGTCTTTCATGAGGGTACTTTGCTGAGATTAGTGAAGAGTAAAGCACACAATGTGATAAGAATAGAATTCCTGGAGTCTGCTCTCTTCTCAGTGGGGAGCTATTCTCTTCTTTTCCTCAATATGCATACCCCCCATAAATGTTAATGGGAGCTATTCACAAACAAGAAGAGTCCCAGAGACTCCAACATATGCAACTCCCGTTCACCATAATAAGCAGGGAAGTTTGATTCTCTTTGTGCCAGCCTCAGGTCTCTCTGAGAACTTCTGCAAATAAGCTGTGAGCATGAACACCCAAATGAGTTTCTGCAGAAAAAGCGAAGCTGTGAATCTGCAGTGTTTCTGCCTCTCCATGGTAACATTTTTGTATGTATACTCTTTTCCCATGGTAATTGTAATCTGAAGCATTTTATCCTTCTGTGAAAGAAAAGAATGTACTGAGACACAATGCATTAACTATAGGTTTTAGGATGTGGAAAAGGAAGGGTTATGTACTGCAAATTTATATTTTTGTTTACCCTGCAAAAAACAATTTGGGCGTCCATGGACTGAGGGGGATGCCTGGGCAGACTTTGGTAAGCTGCTGGGATGGAAGGAGGGTTAGGTAAGGGGCATGGTTATACAATTTGGAGGCCCATTTTTGGAGGGTGTGAAGTTTCAGCAGCTCAAAGATACCAAAATGCTGATTACAGACTGACTAGTAACTGGAAATTAAGTGCATTGGCAGCACAAAGCAGGAAGGTAACTGATGTGGACGCTGTGATTATAGGGCCTTGGAGAACTGAGCTTTTCAAATCATCGTGCCACAAGAGGTGAGCCAGGAGGCCTTGGATACTGCCTAGAAGGGATGCTGACAGATAGAAGTCATGGTGAGAATGGGACCCTGGGCAGCTGCCTATGGCATGTCATTTTAGCTGACCCTGAATATCAACACACTTAAGCTGTTGTCGGAAATTAATAGGAGACAAGTTCAGGAATCAGGTGAAGTGAAATCCCTCTGCCTGTGTGTGCAGAACTCTCTGACACTGGATTTGTGGGAGAAGCACGACACATTAAGCATGGCTTTTGTTAGGAAAGATGTTACAGCAGCTAGAGCAGCAATTTGAGCAGCAGGAGACTGTGATATACTCCTAGCTCTGCCAAAGTTTTGCTCCTTTACCTCAGGCAAGTTGCTGAAAACTGTCATTGATTT
Source organism: Psilopsiagon aurifrons (assembly GCA_025447955.1). Taxonomy (NCBI): domain Eukaryota; kingdom Metazoa; phylum Chordata; class Aves; order Psittaciformes; family Psittacidae; genus Psilopsiagon; species Psilopsiagon aurifrons. The sequence goes on along the minus strand of JAOEHY010013371.1, from coordinate 22,741 downwards.
TGGGTCCCTGGATCTTTGGGTGCCCAGCTCAAATAATCTGGGTTCTGATTTTCAGAGGTGCTTAGCTACTGCAGTTTTTCTTGACCATGACTGATATCTAGGGCTCATCATACATGGCATATACACCTTAGCTTGCTCACCTGAGGTATTGTGAATTCTCCTTAAAAAAATTGTCATGATCTTACAGTGTCTAAGCTCACAATGCAAAATCAGTTGTGACAGTGCTATCTACCAAGCACCAGTGTCCCAACATGAAACATAAATAGCATTAAACCTTTGCATTGGAGATGCTATTTGTGTAAGGCATTAATTTCTTGATTACAGTCTTTAGGTAATTTTTTCCACAAGAGAGAAAGTCTACTTAAAATCAGAATTTCACTTGGTGAAGTGTCTTCATGATGACCTGTTACAGTTATTAGTAAAGTTGCAAATGGCACTGGGCAGAGAAAAGGATGGGAAGCCAAATATCATTAATAATAGTTGCAATATTCCCAGTGTTAACAAATTATCAGTTGTATAAATTTTTACTGAATAGGAGTATGAACAGCAATTTGACTGTCAACAGACATTAGTATTGATGTGTATGAGTGAAGCATGGCAAGGTAAAGATCAAGGGGGGAGGATAACTGAAACCACATAACTATGAATGACAAGTTAACACTTTCTGAAAAAAACTTCTGAGAGCACCACAACTTCAGGTGTAGCCCTCTATAATGATAAGAAAAATGAATTTTTGCAGGGGCAAGTGAACCTTTTCATAGCAGAGGTGTATTCATTTTCTTTGGGATTTTCCTATATCAGTTTACATGAGCTGGCTGTTAGTTGCAACAACAAAAAAGACATGTAAGAAGTTGGATGGGAATATGGAAAAAGAACAGTAGACTAGACCTCAGGCTAGAGACCCCGTAAGCAAGTAGAGTACTGTAATGTAAAGTTGTCTTTCCTTCTGCTCCTTTCACTAAATTTTAGGAGTTTATCACAAGCTGCTTAAAAAAAACCCCAAACTTGTTGATTAGATCAAAGCCTAACATAATGAATCAAGAGCCTAGAGCAATATTATTTGTTTTAAATGAGATCAGTATATTTGAAACATAAAAATTTCAGTAATAACTTCAAATCTCCCTCTCCAGCCCAACCTGTCAGTTTCAAAGTTTTCTTTTTCTGTAACTTTCAAAGAAGCTTTGATTTTAAAGCTTAGATCTCTTCAATGAATTGTGCTGTATTTTTCGCACTTTTTATTTTTACATTTGCATTCTTATGTTGTGAATTCACAGAAACAACTTTTGTCTTCGTGTATGCTAAGGAAAATGTGGTAGGTTTGGATTTTTGTTTGTTTGGTTTGGGTTTTCTGTTTGATTGCTTGTTTGGTTGGTTGGTTTTTTCCTTTCCTTTTTTTTTTTTTTTTTTATTTTTAAATGAAATATATTAAGATGTACAAATATAGAGTAAAAAAATTAATTAAATAAAAGTATTGCTTCCCCTATTTTTTTTCAGATTGGAAACTCAGAAGGCATTTTGGTTTTCTTTCTGCAACACATTTTTGCCTTTATTAGTAGTAGCTATGAAAGATTAATTAACTAAGTATGGAAAATATAAATACACCAATTATAGATTAAAAATATTAATACTAGAGTAACCCTTTCTGGCTTAGTAGATTATACCAGTATTTCTGTTACATCATTAATAACCTAAGAGTAAAGTTGTTTTTTTTTTTTTCACTTTTCATTTGAGTGATCAAAATGCTCTAAAGACATTAGCTAATTCTTTACTAATCCTGGGAGATTGGACAGAGTTATGATAATCCTTCCATGGATGAATAAATGGAGATAAGAGGGAGGCTAAGTGACTTCAAAGTCACAGATATAATCAGTGGCATAGTTGGATATGTAACCTTGAGTTCTGATCACTAATTTTTCTCTTACAGACTATATAAGTTTACATATGTGTACTTTTTTCTTTCCGTATTGCCAACAATACACAGTGAAAAACTATTACCATCCGTTGTGTTTATAAGAATAATGACTTCATTTATTTAGTGCCTCCCTGCAAAGACAGTCAGAGTGCTGCTCCAAAGACAATTAAAATGCAATTACTGTAATAAATAAACAACAATAATTAAAACATCATAAAATAAACAATATCAAAAGCAATCAAAACCATTAAATAGCCAAAGTTAGTGCAATTAATAATGGATCTTAGTGACTCATTTGAAACAAATTGTGTATTTAATGACTCGTTTTGCTCTGTGGAAAGGTTTTTTTATTGCAAGATTATTATTTTTCAGCTGCTTTTTTATATCCAGCCCTTGAATTAATATATTAATTTTATATTTTTTTTTTAATATACTGCTATTAGAAGTTTTAGGATGGTTCTAAATGACGACTGGTCAGCTAACTTACATGAATTGTGTGAATCACACCAATTAAATATCTATTGCAGTTCACTGAATGGATCAACTGTACATAAATGTCTGGACTTCAAGATGATCTGTAGGAATACAAAGCATGCAAGCACAAGTGAAATTTAGACTACCTTGATGTGGCCTATCCTGCTTGACCTAGATTCAAAGTGCATTTAAATTGAAAGGCTAGTTGCTTGGTTTTCATATTGACTTCGTAGAGTTCATCTTGCACTCTACTGCTTTAGCTTTCAGTGTGTGTTTGATGGCATTACTCGGTTTTAGGGCTGAACAACTCTTTCCCTAGTCTGTCATTTAGCAGCAGTTACTGAGCATTGCAATGATTTCTGTTTATTGTCTTTTAGAAAAAGGACAAATTTTTATAGGATTGAGATGGCTCATCTAGTTTGGAGACAGCAGCTTGCTAGAAACATTTTGTTTAGATCATGCTAAAGCAGTTTTAAAGCACTCAGACTTCAAGCTTTGAAACTCACTGGAGATGCAGCCTTTTTGTCAAGACATGATGTCTACTGTCTTTTTGGCGGAACGTCAAAATCTGTCCTTATTGCAAAGCCACGAAAACTGTGGTTTCTGTTAACTAGTCTGCGAGCTGGTGGTGAGGAGGGGGCAAGAAGTGAGGCTGCACTGGTAACAGAAGTGCTGGGAATGAGGGAGGAAGATAAAGCTGCATAGGTTAGGAGGGTAGGACATAGACCCAGTGGAGCTGAGAGAAGATGAGTTTGAAGTGAGGACAGGTCTGACTGAGAGAGTGAAGGAAACAGGTGAGTCATAAGACCAAGGCAAAGAGGATGGAAGTGGGAGTCCTTGTAGAGAGCATATATGGTACTGGGGGGCCAGCAGAGGTGCAGAGGTGAGGGAACAGACTTGGAGTGGGGAGGTTGTGTACAACACAGGAAGAACAGCAAGGGTCTGAGTCTGGAAATCACATGGGACAAGGGGCTGCACATCCAGTAAGATGAAGACTTGGAGGGCAAGAAGGTTGAGAGGGGAGTTTAGGACCCTGTTCAGTGTGTGACTGACAGAGGAGTCAAGTGCAAGGAATAGGCAAGACCAGGCTTCTGTTGATTGGTTTAATGAGAAAAAAAACCAAAACATGCTTAGGGGTAATAATAGGTATATCTGAGATGTACTGACACATTCTCCTGAGCTGGATACAGGATGAAGAGATCTGAGCAGATATCTTGAGCCCAAGATCCCTGAATGTCATTTCTGTGCTCTGGAACCATCTGGCAGAGTCAGGTGCTGTATCCCTCTTCAGCATCTGTCCACAAGGAGGACAGCAATCTATTAATGCAAAGGGCTGCTCCATTTGCTCAGTGGCAAAGTCTATGTGTTGCCAGAAAAATTTGAACTCTGCTGATGACTTGCATGTGTTTTACGAAGATGGCAAATAGTAAAATTCGTGTCTGTGTAGGTTTTTGTCTTTTCGTTTGTTTGTTTATCTTCAGATAAATTTGAGAGAATGCATACGCAAAATGATACTGAAAGGCTTTTAATGGAACCCATGAAGGATATTACTGAAATATTAGGAAATGCAGCATTTAAACCATTTGTGTTTGGGAAAAGCATTTGATTTGCATCATTGTAATATCATATAAGTTAGGTTTCGTTTGCACCACTCACCATGAAGTCCTGGTCCTATTTCACTTATTTCAAGTAATATCCCCTTGCATCCTGCACCAACTCCTTGCCAAATTTGTCTCCTTTCTCCCTTTCATTTCCATCTTCCAATGGAACAGCTATATCCACCATATTCCTTCAATTCCAGAAGAAGGGGTATCAAAAGCATGGGAAAGACAACCCTGTGCTGTTTTAGTACCCACGTCTGAATCAAAGAAGTCATTACAGTAGAAAAACATGACTATGACCCTTGGTTTGAACACACTCCCTTGTTCTCTGCTTAGTAGTACAAGCACTGCTTCCTTAAGCACAGTAGCTCTGAAAATCTCCAACACATCCCATTCCTCTTTGGGGAATTCAGCCACTAAAATCAAAGCAGCCTATCATAGATATGCATAAGTAGCAATTATTCAAAGGCATTTAACTTAGCTATATTGGGACTAATTTTCATATAGGGCAAGAAGCACAACCCTGATTCATTCCTTTCTCTCCCCAGACAAATTTCTTGGTTTTGTGTAACTCTCAGGGGCAGGAGAGCATTCCAAAGAAAGGATTGTCATTAAAAGGATAATGTATCTTCTCATTAGCCTTTTTATTGGAAATGGCTGAAAAGCATTGCCTAAAATTTTCCAGGAAACTGTATAAATAACTGCACAGATAATGGGCAAGTTAAATTTCTGCCTAACAAGTTAAATTGGGTAAAGTTAGGAAACAGCTGAGTAGGGGGGATATGCAATTAGGCAATATTAATGAGTATAACAGTAACGGCTTGATCACCTGTTACAGAAGTGCAGACATATCTCTATGGATCAGTGGAGCACAATGTAGAGATTTCCAAGCTGGCTCTGGACCAAGCTAGGTAATTTCACATAGTGCTATGCAGATGAATCACTTCTGGCCCTGCTGTATGCACACCAATGTTTCTGCTACGAGCGGTACTAGCCTAGTTATATTGTGAGGTACATGTGACCTAAGTGATTTGAGTAAAGTCAAATGGTACACATGCAGCAGAGTTGAGAAATGAACCCAGTTCTCCTGAGCCCTAGTTTAGTTCATTAACTACGGAAGCTAAATCAGCTCCCTCCAGAGCAGGGAGTAGAACAATGTACTCTACACCAGAGCAGATTAGCTTTCTTCTCACAGTCAAATCTGTCCTAGCTGATGTGAACTCTTATGCTCCTTGGTATATATATCTGCTTTTCTTTAGTGCAGCATCACAAAAGGGTTGTACTAAGGTGGGGGAAATAAAAGGTACCTCCTGCACCTTGAACTGCTTTGATATATCTCCCAGCCCACCCAGAAGAGCTTTCAGGCAGTCCACAGGGAAAGACTTGATGCCAAATACTCTGCCTTTGTACTGAGTCCTAGGAGACAAGTAAGCCAAGCTTTGCAAGCCCACGATGTAGGAACCCCAGGCTCTTCCTTTAGTGTTGCCTTAATCTAATTTTCCTTTGTATTTAGTAAAAATCTATGGGTCTTGGGTTTTTTATTTCTTTTCAAGAAGCAACAGAGAAAAGCTCTCCTATTTGATCCTGCTGATATTCACTTTCCGACACCCGCCACCAACGCTGCTTGGACATGTCCTTTTTATTTCCTATTCTCTTTTAAGTGTCTATGCGACTTTGATATATTTCTGTCTCTGTCTGTAATGCCAACAGGATAGGGTGTTATTCTCAACCTGGGCTTGGCATGATGAGCCTTTTATTTCTTTAAAGTCACATTCCTTTTCAGGAACCGTAGCCTGAATTTGAGCTATTTTGCTTGGACTAAGGATGAGTGTACCAAGGACAGGAGTATAAAGTACAAGCATCTATAAATTGCAGCTTTGATTGGATTTTACCCAACCTCTTTAAAATTCAAATGTGAGTGGGTAGGGAGCATTGCATCCTCTTCAGTTTACTGCCCTCTTGTAAAATCTCAAAGTAAGGACTGTAACTATCAGAATTCCAGCATTTATATTTCATGAGAGGATTGTCCTTGTGTAAATATTGGCTTCTTTAATTCGTACACTTCCATCTCTTTTTAAAAACTCCCAACTCAAACAGCATCAGACAGCATTACATGTCTCTTTCTGCAGGAAGCAATGAAAACGTGCTAATAATTTGAGCCCTGGGAAGAAGTCTGTTCCCCAGTGAATTTCACCACAGTCACACTGCTCTGCCATTGTATTAGATCACTGCTGCAGTACAAGAATAGCAGCTCTCTCCACATTATAATAGCACCTCTCCCAGATCACATCTCACTATCAAATAATCCCCCATTCCCAAATGGCTGGAAATTAATGATGGCTGAATCCATCAGTGCAAGGTTTATGCCTGTTACGCAGTCCAGATCCTGAAAAGCCTTTTGCAGGGAATGGCTCTGGATAAACTCCTGCAAGCTTGCTTGGAGACTGAACTGCTCCTTATCGTCTCCCTCCCATTGTTACTGGCCACACATGGTTCAAAAGATTCTTCCAGCTGACTTCAGTCTTTGGAATTAGAGCTAGAGATTACAAAGTGTATGAAATAGCACTTGTGTAGCATCAATCACAAGAGGCAAGATGTTTTTTTCTTGCCTGGAGATCTCTAAATCCTTTCCCTTCTTTCTCCATATCTTAAAAAAAATACAGATGTTTCCTATCCCAGGCAGTGCCTCTGAAAATGCAATAGAGATAGCTGCCCAGATATCAGTTGTTTTACTATTGAGGGATTTTGACAACCAGGAGAGCAACATGTGGATATATCTTTTTTTGCACCCTATTAAGGAATATGGATTGCAGAGGTCAGGCCCCAGGACCATCTGCTACTTAGGAAAAAATGAGACCTGTATACAATTTCTATATGCAGAAACCTGAGTTCAGTTCAGAATTTTTGGCCAAACAGACACTGAGGGAAACATCAGTACTGGCTTTTGTACAGTCTTACTCATCACTTTCCACAAGTAAAACTTTAGCTTCCACATTCTTGCCCCTTTCTTTTACTAAGTTCAGTTTTGGGACATGAATTTAGCTTACATTAGACTGAAAAAGTACTTTGTTGAATATTTTACTAATTTCATTATTTTCACTAAATATTCAATAACTTATTCCCACACTTTTCTGTAAGTATAGTTTCAGTCTTGTACGAGTTCTAACACATTGAGCACAGAGTGCAGGAAAGAAGTAGTATTGAGTTATGCCTTTTTTATTTGATGTGTTGCACTGCCAAACTACAGATTCAACCTGATTTTTATATGTTTCTGGAGTTAAACACACAACCATAGTTTTCGCGTATTACTTATAGTTCATGCAGTCTTTTTCATAGTTTGAGATGTAAATATACAGACATATATATATAGTAATTTTATCACTTATTTATCTATTTACCCTATGCTGCTGATGAATTATATGATGGCTGAATGCCTTTTATTCCAGCTGGGGAAAGATGTAGCATATGGTCAGCCCACAAGGCTCTGGAAATGACTTTTTGGCACCTGTCACAAAGTGATTTCAGATCTGTGTAAATGGTTCCTTCTACTCTGGAGATTAAGTACCAGATGCTGTCCTTTGCAAATAAAGAAACAAATAACAAGTTAGCTGAACACACTGGCCAATCTGCTGTGAGTGCAAGGAAACTTGAACTCTACCATGTCTGTTTGACAAGCAGAAATATCATTGTGTGGACCATAGTGATGTGAGGAAAAGGCCTGAGAAAGTATTGTCTGTACCAGTTTTCCCAGTGCAGTTTTGTCTATATTCAAACATCATCTGAGGCTATACTTAAAGGATTCTTCGCAAAAGTGGGTATCATTCTTGGTTCAAAACAATGGAATTTCTCCCTTGTTTTTTTCTGTCTGAAATTGTATTAAAGAAAGTTGATAATTTCAATTTATGGAAGTTTTTGGCATGTTAATCTATTTGTATTCTAAGTAAGTCCTGCAAAGTGTATGTCCTAAACCTCCTTTTTTCCAGTGTAAGAAAATGAAGGCCAAAATTTGGAGAGCTTTCACTGTGCCTGGTAATAAGCCAAATTATTTATTTGGCTGCCTATAGTAATATTCAGACTTCAGACACCCCAAGTTAATGCACGTTTGGACTATTGTTCTAGTGGGACCTGTACCAAGGTATTTTTAAGTTTTGGCTCTTGGACTTTAGTCTTAGAAAGACCATTGTTCAGCTGAACTTAGGTCATATGCTATGCGAATATGTCCCATGCTGATCTGTGTTAGTGGGGAAACTAATGCTTTCTTGGCTGCCCTCTGGACTTGCACCTTGGGCCTTCTGTCATTGTGTCATCCTACCAATCAGAAATATTCTTCAGGTGATGAACTGCAAGGTTCTCTTGTAGGGCCATCAGGCAAGTAAGACAGTTTTGAGCACTGCCAATAATTCCTAATTTTCCTTTTCTTTGCTACTCCCCATACTCATTTTTGTCTATGCTTCTGGGAGCAGCTCAAAATAAGGGAAGTCCGGCCAGGCGAGAAGAGACATCCAGCCCCTGCTGCCTTGGCATTGTCAGTCATTTGTTTCCATGTCTTAAGCATCAGAAAAAAAGTACCCCACCCTGTGGAGAAAATTTAATGAAGGTTAATGTGTTTACTCAGTCAGAGAAACAAGACTGATGAAAGCAAAAGTCTCTGGAAGATATTAGCTGAGAATGGTGTGGCTGAGGAAAAATTGTTAAAGAAATTAATAACAATTAATAACAAAGTAAATGAGGAAAAAATTACTGGGAAAGCAAGAGAAGAGAGATAGTAGGGAAATTGTGAGGGGGATTATGAATGAAAAGTGGGATGGGAGAAGTGAATAGTTAAGGCTCAGGACTGGCTGTGGGTCCTGTTTTCCTGGCATACTCACAAGCTATGCTCTGTCACCACAGTCAGCTCATCTATCCTTACATTGCCTTACTTTCCCCTGTGATAATGTAGGCAGAGAGGATATTCCTCTTCCTTTTTTTTCATAGGGTAGTGAAGCAGGTCAGATGGATGATGCTATGCAAGTGTCATGTATAATCACTAATATATTATTACTAGACAAGGAGACAGGTCAAACAAAACAAAAAAAAAATCTTGTTCTGCTCACCCTCTAGCATCCTTGAAAACTGTCATTTGAGCTACACAGAACTTGGCAGAGGTGCCAGAGGATAACCTGAATGCTGTTTCCAGGCAGATTGCCCTAGGCATTATGGCCAAACATGTCACACAGCAGGATGGTGGTCCAAGTACTTATAATGGGGTGTGATGCTCCCTGCCTTAGGTTACCAAGACTTGGAGAGGTGTTCCCACCGTGATCTCTGACTGCTGCTCTATCAGGAACTTTCAGGGGCTCTAAGAGCTTCGGTACGAGTCACTGAAGAATTTGTCCTAGGCTATTTTTGAGCTGCTGCCCCATGTCGTCTGCTCAAGTTCTGGTTGTGGGTCAGTAAGTTGTGGGTCAAGAGCAGTAATGCTGAGGTTAAATCAAGAAATACAGCCTCCAGAGAGGCCATGCCTCCCCAGTTGCCTGACAGGCTTATACCAGGAGAAACACCAACTCCCAGGATCAGGACTGTGAAAGGGTGAAAGGGGGATAGCTTATCAGTCTTTCCTCTATGCATTATTATTATGATCAATATTTTGACTGACTATCACTTTGCCAAGGTGATAAATTTGATGCCCTGACTTCCCTGAGGCTCATAACAGACTCACCTTTTGTCCACCCAGCAGTGCAGAGCCTTGTTTTCTAACTTAAATCAGAAGAAGAAGGGGAGGTTTCAAAGGCTGGATATAAATTGTACCAGCAGTGCAGTATACCTAACCTTTTGCACTGCAGTTTTGTACAATGCTAGCTAATGGTTACTGCTGCAAATGTCAGTGTGTCAATGAAGAGAAAAGAATGCTCACAGACCAGCCTTTTAGCATCAGTCACTCAGTGATTGCTAGCTGAACTACAGCACTGCAGGTGCAGTTTGGAAGTGCCTTGGTAGGAAACACATGCAGTGCAGCATTGGATCCCTTCTGCGCAAAAAGATGTGTAAACCAGCACCGATGTGTCTGTGTACCTTGTCATTCAAGCACAGCAAACTGGAGCATGAGGGCATAAAATCTGCGCATTTTGTGTTCTATTAAAACCCAACACAGACTATAATTTTCTCCTTGTCACTGTTCCCTGCAGGCAGCAAACATACTTTGCTCAAGTATCTGGATTTATCTAACTGTCACATTGCTTTCTTGTATACACAGTCCATAAAGGGCATTCTTTTCCATAGTCCTTAGCTACTGGTAGACCAAGGAGGCTGAATAAACTAGGAGATGATAATTAGCTGGCTCAATGCTACAGTGCTCAGTTATTTTCCTTCCCATGATCAAGAGATGGAACATTCTGATTTCCATCCTCAGAGTTACACTGTGCACATTGCAATACAAGGGGACTCAGTACAGATTGATCTTGCTTGACCTTCCTCCCCAGACCTTTCCTAAGTCTGAATTGTGAATTGGCTATGCAGTAGCATGGATGAAAAAAGGTGTGGTTCAAGCAGCATGCTAAACATTGGTCCAATAACAAAATTTAGGTTTCCATTTGTAGCTTGGATCAGACCTGTCTTCTTGGTATCTGAATAATAAATAAATAATATATAAAAAAAAGAGTACTGGCCTGGGTTAATTTATCATGCTATCTCAGCAGTGAGCAGTGAGAAAGATCATGATGAATCAGCTGGGAGCAGAGGGTAGAGAAGGAGCAGGAATCTTCTGAGCTGTTAGATCAGCATAAGGGACTGTGGCTAGCCTTGACCAGGAGCCCCGGGGGGGTAACCAAACAAGCAACTCACAATGAAACCTCTGCTGTAGCAGCTCCAGCTCCTCATGGTACTCCTGCTCAGGTCAGTTCCCAGCTCAAGCTTTCATAAAAAAACAAGCTTGCAGTCAGCTTTAGCTGCAGTGCAGACTGCCTGCAACATGGGGCTAGGCTGCTAGCTGCAGTTGTCTGGAAAATAAACATCCCATTTAGGCGTGCTCTGCAAGTCAGTGGAGTGTGTCAGACAGCCTATTAGCAGACATTGATGTCCAAAGCAGATAGGAAGACTCCCCCACTGGAGATACTTATCTGTCTTTGTTGACTATAGTGAGACCTTAGGTTAGTTTCCTGAGCAGCCCAAACTAGATGGGATGCATCCCACCCTTAGAGATGGGTTTGTCCTTAATATGCGCATTGTAACTGCCTCCATGGGCTGGAAATGAATGGGCATATTTACAGTCACTTCCATATAGAACTGTGTCCCTAGAATCTGATTAAAGTAGCAAACAGAATGCAACAAAAAGCTCTCCTCCTATTACCTCATGGAACTATAAATTACGTTAGAATGCTATGGGATTTTTGTTGTATTTGTTACAATTGGACTAGCTCGTAAATGTTACAGTTCTAAACTGAAAAATATAAGTTGCTTAATTCATCCTAGGCTCCTAAATATATTATTTGCTACAGGGACATAGAATTATTATTTTTTAAATTATGTTAATCCCAAAACCCACATATTATTATTTTTCTAACTTTCAATTTTATTTTTTTATAAAAACTAAAAGAAAACAACTACAGCTCCCTCCCCCATACAAGTTTGCATAAACTTCAAAATTGAGAGACTATTATAGATCTTGATTGCTTTTCAACTTAAGGAATATATAAAATGTTGGTTATTAAAGATATAAATGTTAATGAAACAGAATGAGGATAATATATGTAAGTACTAAGACTTCCCGTGCTTCCCCTTTCTGATTTAGAAATGTCCTTCAGTTAGAGAATGAATGTTTCTTACCACTCCTGCATCTTTTCTTTTTTTACTAGTGCAGTCAAGATTAAAATTTTTCTGTATTGTTGTGACATGTTAAAATGTGAGACTTTCTAATGCATTCCTCTATGTGTTCTTGGTGTTGGGGTTTAGGGTGAGGGATATAGAGATTTGAAGCCACTGTTATTTTGTTATAGTTCAGATTAGAAAAAAAATGTGATCATACAAAAGATTTTTAAACACAGTGACTCTAAGGCTCCATTTTAATATTACCCTGCAAGTGGAAGGTCTCTTACAGGAAAATAGTGAAGATTTAGGTTAAAATCAACTACCTTTTAAGGATTTTAGTGAAATTTAATTAATAGCCAGTAGAAGGTATGCTGCTTTTTGATGGTAACTGTTTCATCAAGAAGTGAGAACAGACCTATCTACCTTTAATCCATATAACTCCTCTTAACGCTAACTCTAATGATCTTCAAAGGTAAGGCAAAAGAAAATGATAGACAGTGTGCCTTCATGTTAACTCTCTCCACTGCAAACCTGGATGCATTTACAATGAGGCTGCTTCTTAAACGCAGCACTGTTCCTTTATTTCTGCAAAATAAATCAGTCTTTTTGCCTCTCTGGGGGGAGTGGGGAGGGGTAAAGAGATTTGCCTTGGGCCCTTGTGCCTTTGTTTGCATAACACATTCCCCTTGTGTTAACATAGTGTTAAACTATGTTCCCAGCATGATGGCCTGCTCAGGCCATTGCCTGGGTTCTGGCATGCTCAGGCAGCAGAGATAATCACTGGAACTGACCTGACTTCTCACTGGGAATGTGAATCCATTCACAGCAAGAGAGCAAATAGGAAATGACTTGGCTTGAGTCTCACTAAGCTGGAAAAATGAATTAGATACACCCTTCAATAGAATCTGAAAACATTACATTCAGTGGAAAGAGAAAAGGTTAGAGCAAGAGGTTGCTTACCATTCCCACTTTGGAATTGAAATGTATTTACAGGTACATTATACCTCCTTATAATGTGAGGTTTGTCTTTTACTTGTATTACCAAGAAAAGAACTTATTCATTGAGTAATCCTTACATTCTTTCTATACAGTTCAAGTTTTGAGAGAAGCAGGTTGTGTCAGAAGTAAATCTCAACACTATCCTGTAAAAAAATAAAAATAAAAAAAAAAAAAAAAGAAAATAAAATTGTGGAAATTGCCATGACCTTTGAGACACTATCCTTTGCAATATGCAGAAAAAAATTGGTCTGCTCAGGCTTACATCAAGTTTACAGGAACAGAAATTGCCACAATTGAGCTAAGCTTTATGTTCTTAAATCACATCATTATTTTTTAAGATATTGGAAAGGAAGGTAGAAAATAGCAGATTTCCATCCATCTCAAGAAATAATAACAGTCTTACTGATTGCCTTCAGTATTTTGCTGCAGTATATTAGGTAATTTTTAACCGTCTCATTTTAAAGAAAGCTTCTTTTAGAAAACACCTGCTATTCAGGATAAATCATGACATCGACAATTTATTTGTCTGATAAGGTGAACATAGTGCGCTAGCTCACTTTTGTCTGCACTGTAACTCATAAAAGCACAGACAGTGTAAGTAAACCTGGGAAGCTCACAGTTACAGAATTCTCTCAATTTATACCAGTTGAGGATCTATACTAAACACCTCAATGTCAGAAAGATAAAGCTAGCATTTGGTTTAAAATAAAAGTGAGGAAAACTTTAATACGGCGAAAAGTAAAACAGCTGTAGAAGTCAAATAAAGGAAGAGGAAAAATAATGCCATAGAATCATAGAATAGTTAGGGTTGGAAAGGACCTTAAGATCATCTAGTTCCAACCCCCTGCCATGGGCAGAGACACTTCCCAATAAACCATATCACCCAAGGCTACGTCCAACAACATTAAAGAATCTCTGTAAGAACTACCTTGCCTCCTTAACAAAGTCACTACTTAAAAACCAACAGACCAAGCCCAAGATCACATGAAGTGGCAGTAATTTCTAATTAATTGCTAATGCTGTGATACTGCAGATGATGATTATTAATTTTTATTATTATTATTATTATTGAAGCAGGGGGGAGAGCAAAAAGAAAAAGGGAACTGTGTACACTTTGTGGTAATAAAAACTTTATCCTTAGCCTATGACTGCTAGGTTACTACCAAACAGAATTGAAAATACCAAAATCAAGTACTGCTAGACATTCCCTGAAGTCTCTGAACCCCTTGGGCAGAGCAGGGGGTAACTGGCACCAGCTGGCCTTCATGCCCAACTGCTTATGGGGATTTATTCCTTAATAAGGCACAGAGCCCAAAGGCTTTTTCTGAGGAGTGTAGGCTTGGCTTTGTGCTCTTTGTGTGCTACTCATGGTGAGTAACTTTCTCTCTTCACCTTATTCTGGGAGATGTATTTGCTAAATTAATGAAAAAAATGGAGTGCAAGATGCTAATGAATAATGTGGCTTAAATAGTAAAATATAATCCAAACAATAGAAACCATAGAAGGGAAGTGTATGTTCCCTGGAGAATTTATTAAAAGCTGAGGTGTAGCAATGATAAGTTACATTCACAAATCTCTAAAGACAGCTCTATTCTCCTTCAGCAGTGCAGAGAAACTTAAATCCAGCTTAAATTTCCAGTGCAGTATGCTTTTGTGCAACTGAGTCCTGTGCCTTCATAAGGCTATTGCAAGGTACGTGGCAAGGGAAGAGCTGTGGAGCAGGTGACCTATTCCTTCATGATTCATGTAGATGGTTTCAGTCTCCTCTTGAGTTACCCCAAGCCCAGTTTAGGTGTTGCCTAGGAGTGCAAGCCAAATTTGTTATTGTTTCTGTCTGTGTTTTCTTGATGAAAGAAAGGAGAGAAATTCCGAATGACCTAGCCATGCATAAAAACAGGTCATGTTAAAAACCAAGTTGGTTTCTGGTACTGGCTTTGTTTTGACTAAGTGTTTTTTTCCTGAGTAAGTGTCTCAGAAGTGTTGTTCAAAGTACACATGAGTCAGGCTGCTTGCCCAAATGATCTTTGTATTAGATAAAACTTTGAAGGCATGGAATTTGCTGGAATTTCCATTCTCACTCCTTAGGAAGAGTCTGTGTGTGTCCTGCATTGCTGAAGTGTTAAATCAATACTTGAGTTACAGTCTTTAATATGTTTCTGTGTATGGGATTAGTGTGATCTTAATGCAGTAATGTAGCAAATTGTGACACTATGGGTATAGAGAAGGTCAGTAGAGATTAGAGCTCTAATCACAAGCATTAGAACCAGCAGAATATTTAGGTTCTTTTAGGTAAGATGATGCATTGCCTTTCTTTTAAATGTTGAGTGCCTATGATGAATGCCAAAAATCTGTTAGATGTATGCTACCTGTACGAGGCACATATATAGGCTCTTCTAAAGGGATCAAAGCCCCCTCCTAAGTATATGCAGAAGTGAGCTGCCTGCAGGTAGCAACAAGAAGCGCATAGGTAAATACTGTGCCTGAAATCTTTGATAGAGTATCAGAGTTGGGACTCTTGCTGTCTCTTCTTTTGCTTGTCCTCTGTCCTTCCTCAGCTGAAGGAGTTTGGTTTCCACTTCTCACTTACATTGCTGCTTGAAAAGGACAAAAAAGAGAGAGGAAGCAGTGGTGACGCGGTGGTGAAAGAATCCTCTTCCCTGTTCTTATCGTTCAGTGTTTGCAGGTAGCAAGAGAGAGTTTTAACTTCTGGAAAGGATTCCAAACCCCATTTCCGAGGAGACTGACTTAGCTACAAAAATCCGAACTGTTTGACTTTGGGGAACTATCCATTTGTCCTATGGAAAATGTTTCATTGCTGGGGAGAGGAGGAGAAAAAAAAAAATAAAGAGTATGACAGTAGTTAATTGGTTAGGTGTGTGTTGCAATTTTCTCTGTTAAGGCTGATATAGTATATAGAACTATTTTTATGAGTAAGAACTAGACTTTACATTTCCCTGTTCCTAGCTGAGCATTCTTAACCAATGGATTATGTGGCTGTGGGATGGCACCACGAAAGGAGAGAAGAGGACTCTTCAAGATTCCCGCTGAATGTTTTGAATGTTCCTCTTTCCTTAACTTTTACTTTCATAAAACAAAGTGATTTGCCTACCATACAGAAGCTTGTGGTGAAGTAGAGGCTTGAAACTAGTTCTTCAAGGTTTAGGCTGAGTTTAACTGCTTCTGGTTTCCCTTTCTGAGTGTACCCACTCTTCCTTTTGTCAGCTGTTGGCCTAATTCACAAGTATAAGGTTTCTCTAAACAATAGATAGACTGCATATGAGTTATACTTTTGTACCACATTATGTTTCTTTTCAGTAATAAAATCTTCAGAAAAAGAATCACTGGTTCCTTTTTTTTTTTTTTGCAAACTAAGTCAGATTGACAATACCAAAACGAGAACCTATTAAACATTTTGTATGACTGAACTAAATGTGATCAGCAATCAGCTTTGGATATCTTTCCAATCAGATGTCTTTACTAAAGACAAATCATAGCAAGAGGGGAGGATGAGTACTTCAGCAGTAGTTTCCGCGTATGTAACTGTTACAAGAGGGCAAGTTGCCTTGCAAAGCTTCAGTAAGGAGCAGCATCATTTTCTAGTCATCCTATCTGAGAAGCTGGAGTATGAAACACAAGAGTCTTATTTCTGCAGAAAGAATAAGTGTAGATAACGAGGTGGAAAACAAAAGTGAAGGAAAATTTTTAAGACACAGGTTTACTTCTGGAATCTGTATAGTAGCAGAAACCCAAAAATACTATAAAGGCAAAACAATCCTTTTGATTTCTGTTCATTTCCTTTAGCAAGGACCAGTGGTATGTCTTGTGTTTTGAATGAAGGTGAAATGAACAATGTTCATTATGTGTTTAACAATAGTTGCATATGCAGTGTGCCTTGCCTTCATTCCTCTTGTATTAATATTACTTACCTCAGTTTGCAGAGATGACAAAAACTGACATATTTTGAGAACTGTAGGTAAAGAGCAAAAATGAGGTAGGGTTAGGAAAAGTAGAAAAGAGTTGTTTTGTTTATTTTTTGTTTAAACTTCTGTTTAAACTTTAAAACACAACTCCAGTATAAAAAGTAGCTGCAAAACACCTCATTTTGAAGATTTGTGCCTTATTGCAAAAATTTTTATATTGACTCTATGTACTATTCAAGCAAAATTGATGTGTGCATGCAATTTAGAATACTGATTAATGTTGTAACGATATCCTGGCATCTAAGTTTCAGACTGGTGGATTATTATTTCTCTGTTACCACCAGCAGTGATGGTTCTGTAGATTAGCAGTTAATTCAAATATAACAAATCCAGAACTATCTATAGCTGTAAGTGACAAACTGAAATTGGACTCTGTAATATGTATGACTTTTTACACTTTCTTAGCTTGATTGTCTCTGCAGCACTAGTGGATATTTTTTAAAAAATTAAATAGCAGAGCATTACAAGCCACAAATCGGAAGACAGGCATGATCTCACGGAAAAGCAGGTAGCAGCTAAATGCGTAAATAGTTTGGGATTAGAAGGTGTAGGGTGCTGAGAGTCTTTTTTTTTTTTCTTAATATTTTTTTCAGTTGAAGCCTTTTGCTATTAGATCCTTTTCAGATTAATTTGTGCATGAAGTTCAGGCACCTGAAGGCCAGCTACCAGCTTTCAGTTCAGGAATTCAGAATATTTCCTTCATCCAACCTCTGTGTTTGTAAAGGAAGGCTCATCTCATCTACAGCACCATCTTGTCAATGCTATCAGGAATTATTTCTAAATAATTACCAATTTTCGTAGTTTGAGACTAAACTTTATTCATCATCACTTAATTACAAAGAACAATTACTGCAGAATCCCAAGGATGAGCTTGTTTAGATTCTGCATCCTGCCTACTAGAGGAAGTAGAATTAGCAGGTGGGGGAAGAACACTTGCAGTGCTGTATTCTTGTAGATGGTTTATTAGAGCATATTTGTAGGCTTTAAAATGTGCTGTCATAGGGGTTTTCTTTGTCAGGTGTTTCCCTTAGGTGTACCTCTGTGCCATAGCACTCCAGTTTCTCACATAGTGGATAGATGCTGTTGGCAGTTGTATGACAGTCTGGGCCATGGCTCTGATTTAAAACAAACCACTTTGGTTTGGCATAACCATTCAGAAAGTCTAACTGGACCACAGTCTGTCTGCTTCATACTGTGGGGAAGTTCAGGTCGGATATTAGGAAGAAGTTCTTTACTATGCGGGTGGTGAAGCACTGGAACAGGCAGCCCAGAGAAGTGGTGAATGCTCCATTCCTGGCAGTGCTCAAGGCCAGGCTGGGACAGAGCCTTGGGCAACATGGTTTAAGGTTGAGGTATCCCCGGCCATGGCAGGGGGTTGGAACTTGATGATCTTAAGGTCCTTTCCCACCCAAACCGTTCTGTGATAGTGATCATTCTATTACTACATTAATTCTTGTTTTAAGAGATTATGCTTGCCTGACAACAAAATTTTCTATGGAAGTACAAGGTCACATGGAGGAACCCAAGAAAATATGCTCACTCTTTTCTTCTTTTTCTTCTCTTCATTCTGATTCATAGAATCATAAAATAGTTGCGGTTGGAAAGGACCTTAAGATCATCTAGTTCCAAGCCCCCTGCCATAGGCAGGGACACCTCCTACTAAACCATGTCACCCAGGGCTCTGTCCAATCTGGCCTTGAACACCGCCAGGGATGAAGCATTCACAACTTCCTTGGGCAACACATTCCAGTGCCTCACCACCCTTACAGTAAAGAATTTCTTCCTCATATCCA
>JAOEHY010013370.1:0-25510 GCA_025447955.1 Psilopsiagon aurifrons | reverse complement strand
GGAGCAGAGGGAAGAAAAAGGGGGAAGTGAGTGAACAAACTGCGTGGCTGATTTATGGCTTAAACCACGACAGCTGTTTAATGTGTATATGCTGTTCCAGTGCGACCAGAGAAGGGGAGATACCTACAGAAAGATCCAGAGCTCCTTTCCCAGCTTAGCTACTGCTGTCTCACAAAACCTTCCATAGGCACTTAATTCCCTTTGAAATCTCAGTAACTCTGTCAAAGGCAGATTAAAACGACTGATCCGTTTAAGTCTTACTTGGATGCGCAATGAAGGGAATAAGACTGACATCAAAAACCCCTGAAGAGCTTCTCTGATTCTTGTCACACCAGAAACAATTCAAAGTGTTAGGAGTAACTGCTGCCACAGCTACTAAGCAGGGACTTGAAGGGGGTGCAGTGGCTCAGGTTTTACAGATGAAAATAGCTCACTCTTTCACAGTGCTTGTCAGGCTGGGAATAAGTGTTGAGTTTTACTTGCACACTGCCATCAACCAGAAAGGCTGAGCCAAAGAAAGAAAGAAGTTTCCAGACAAGCTGTTGAGAAAAGTGACCTGGAATGGTCTTCACTATCTAGAGCAATACCTTTCAGTATGGGATGAGTTGAGGTCACCTGGCTGGAGGGCCTTCTGCCTTGCATCACTGCCCTCATGTTTTCTGGCCCATGAGAAACAGGTGGACTATGAAAGGAAAGAATAAAGAAATTAATCAGTAAACGTGGTCAAATGCTGTTTCATGCCCACCACCTATGGCTGAGAAACAGCTTTGTAGTTTTTGTTCTCCAGTGTGCTGCGTTTTCATTCTGAATCCCTGGTACACCCTTCTGCTTGAAATGGGATTAATGATTAAAAAGGAGCTGAACACCCAGGGCTGCTGTGTGTTCTGAAATACTGACGATGACACTCTACTTTCCTAAATAAATAAATCCCTGCTGCTACTATGTGCAACACTCTAGTGTTGTTGTTTCTAAATGGACCCTATATGGATCACACAGTGTCAAGCCATTGCAAAAAGGAAGAAAGAGAATCATAGCCAGCCTGATACTATCCTTCAGGTGAAGTCATATGGAAATGAAAGAGCAGATAGTGGTAGCATGACTGAAGTGTGCCTGTCAAATTCTGGCTCAGCTTGAGCTGGAATGAGACATACCAACTAACTGAATCTGCTTTATCAAGAGCATATACCTCAGATAGGTTGCATTCATGCATTTGGGTTGGTTTTCCCTCTTGGGTTTTTCCTCCCCGGCTTGTGAAGCAGAGTTGTCAGGCTGTTGGAGGTGGGTTTCAGCTGTGGCTTCTGCTGCCTCTTCTTCTGTTCTGCTCAGCCTCTGATTTTGCTGCAGTTCAAGGATCAGCTTTTGCTGTCTCTGAAGCTGCTGCCTCTGCTCCTCAATCATACGTTGCTGGAAAGCATGACGGTGCTCAAAACGGCTGCCATAAGCAGGAGCTGTCTTTGGACCAGCTGTCTGTAACTGTTGGAGAAGAGCGCCTATTTGACCCTTATACACAGCCTGGTCCTGGGCGCTCAGAGCTGCATGTTTTATGGTAATCTCCCAAGTAAACATGGGTTTTCTGTATGAATGAGGTGTGTGAGCAGCATCCCAACAAGAGTGGTCTTTGGTCTGTTCAGGATTTTTCTGTATGAGGCAAATTTCAGTTGCCTAAGGAAACAAAAAATTTCCATTGATTAAAAGCAAACACTTTTCTCCCTTCCCTATATATTAAGTGTTTCTTTATGCAAATCTAGGGAGACGCCTGAGAAATGGGGTAATCTCCGCTATACAATCTTTATCTAGTTCCTAGACTGGCAGAGGGGCCCCACAGCACATAAAATAGGAGGCTGTGGGAAAGAGCTGTTAAGGATCTGTGTGCCATTTCACTAGAAGGAAGAAATCCTGATCAGGCAAGAGTTCTGGCAGGAATGTATCCTATTCTGTTAAGGAGCACAGCTCAAAACCAGCTTATTTCTCAGGGGTCAGCACATCTCTTGGGGCTCAGCACACTCCTTTTTTGACTGTGTTGTCCCTGCTCAGTGCTCAGATGAAGAACAAAGGAAAAAAGCAGTTGTTGAAGTGATCTACATGGGTGATCTATTGGATGGCCCCTTTTCAGATGGAAGAGATGAAGGGTTTTGCTTCCTCATGCTTCTTCTCCAGTTTTGATAAATATTACCATAAAACTGGTGTACAGTGGGGAATGAGGCTGCACCTTTTCTGAATACAGATGCAGCAGATGCAACATCTACTTTTTGATTCCTAGGACAAACACCAAGTTTAGAGCCATCCTTTCAGCACAAATTTTACCAATGCATCAGAAATAAAATACAAGTCTACTAGGATACAAGCACCACAGGAAATCAACTTTTGCTGACAAGCAAATGAAAAACTTGACCTGTAATATGTGTGTGAGCATTCATGCTGGGACTGGGATACTGCTGTGCACAAGTTTTACAGTCAGAAAGGAAGGGCAGGCTCTGACCTGACAAGCAGCAGTTTCAGGAAGCAACCTCTGATTCTCCTCTCTGCCTCCTTGGGATGTGTATTATCCCGAAACAGCCAGCAACATTTCCCGCTATGTCACTGGCATGACACAAAACTCTTGTCATGAAGTCAAGTGTTATTCTTTTTAAGACTAAGCAGGCATTAAAGATGTAACTAATCTGTCAGCAAAAGTGATCTGTAGATCACCCTGGGAAAGAGCCCTTTCTCTGGGACAATGTACTCTTTATTTCAGATCACACAAAAGTACTTTCAAAGAGCACAGAGACGCCAGGAGACAAAAATACATGGAAAGTATTTACCTTGTATTTCTGCATATCCTGATGATGGCTTACTTCTGCTGTCCCAGGCTGGTTAGCCTCCAGTGGCTTGTCCAGCCCATCCTTCTCCAGTGACACTGCCTCCAGCGGCTGTGACATCTTATTCTCCTCTCTCTTAATCTGTAGCTCCCGCTTTCCTGTCTCTGCCTGGCTCCAGTGCCGCCATGCCAGAAAGCAGCAGCGCAAAAGCCGTCGCTGGTTATATTCCTCAGATAGTTGGTCTTTCCTGAATGAGAAAGCACTTGTGTTATGACAGAGTGAGGCTTCTGCCCAGACCTGTCTGAAACAACTGCACCAAGTACAGCAGCCTAGGCCATGGCATGAGGCCTCATAATTTCCTGAATCTGTTTTTTCCTTAACTCTGAAGGCCTTCCAAAGCTGAACAGAGTTTCTCCAAGGATGGGTGGAGGGCAGCCCCTGATCACTGCACTGCCTAAATGCTGCTGCAATAGGAAGAATTCCATAGTGTAGGGTCACTACCTGTTTTGATCTTGGAGATGAACTTGCAACTGCTGTGCCTCCTGCACTACTTTCTGGGCCCAAGTATAGTTTCTCCAGGCTCGCAGGGCCTTCAGCTGGCATTTCCAGTCAGCAAGGGCTTTGGCTTTTCCCATTTTAATTCTGTGCTCCAGAGTGACTTTCAGCCAAGCAGAGAAATGTCGTTGCATGCACTGCATGGGAGAGTTTCAGAAAACCAATAAGCAAGACACACAGCCCATCACACAGATGCAGACCCTTTCCACCCTTCCCCTTACGTGACTTTCTTTTTCAGAGCATGTGCAGGTCTTCTACAAAAATCAGGAAAGGTTTAGAAAGATATCATCATAGGGCACTATGCTTTTGAGTAAACACACTTAGTCCACTAAGTATAAAGGAACAAAACAGGTGAGGGACATATTATTTCTAGAGACAGGAAAGATGTTTTAAAATCTAGAAAATGTCTAAGATGCTACAGGTAAGAAGAGTTATGTGGAGAACAGTTCACAAATATTTCAATGGACCACTTTTTTTAACTTAGACAAAAATCAAGATGCTTCCTAGTATGAATTTACGACATGACATCCTCGTTCCAGCAGGAAGCCAAACCTTCCCCCTATTGCGTAACTAGACTCACTGCCTCTGGGAGTGATTTTAATCATACATAACAGCAATTTGCTATCTAATCTACCCTATAATTGTAGCCCTGTTACTGACACTGTTCATTTTGATCCCCCAAGTAGATCACCTCACAGGACTCGGTTGTATCCCTTTTGCCATAATGGCTTTTTTAAACTGGATTCCTCTCACTCACTGAAATCCCCAAACGGAGTCTTACAAAAAAGACAAAATTAGCTATTTCCTTCTGTTTTAGACAAATAATCAGTGTTGCTCTGCTTAGCTCAGCTAAGCCATGGCTTCTCACATGCAGGCTCAAAATTGTTCTGTGGTTTCATTCAGGCTTATCTTCCTAGCTTACACTGTGGTGCAGAGCAGTTGTGTATTGCTAAACAGTGGCCAAACTCAAAGCCAATGGATAGGCTGCTAAAGTGAACCACAGGGGATATTCTAGGATTCATAAAATTCTAGATGCAGGTAAGGAGACATAAACAATGACGACAGCTCTATTAATTAAAAACATTATGTGATGGATGGCATTCATACCTGCACTCAAGAGAAATTTATTCCCTTTCCTGAGGCTACCCATATATAATCACAGAATAGTTAGGGTTGGAATGGACCTCAAGATCATCTAGTTCCAGTATAAAAAGATCACTCTTTAATCCTACATTCTTGCTATAACTAGGTGTTTAACCCAGAACTGGCCACAGTTCTCATGTTCTCTCTTACAGAATAATGAGGGTAAAAGACACAGGTTCCTACTGGGAATTATAATAACTGGAATTATCAAAGTCTGCATGGTTGCCTCAAAAGAGGCGTTGCAATAGCACAGAATATCCTACTGCACCTGATGGGAGTGGATCCTTAAGGAACCTGCTAGTGTGGATGTGCTGGCATACTTGGACACCCAGCTCAAAATTCACCCCAGACTTCAGCACTTCTTTTTCCCCTCTCTGCACCGGGTACTGCAAGGCCATCTTTAAAATATCCTTCATATACACAATAAGGGCTTCTCAGGACCTATTTTTTTCACTTTCCCCCTTCCCCTTTTATTTTCTTCCTTAAGGAAAGCAAATCTTGCTTCACTGCCTCTTCTGTACACCCGCCTATTTCTAGACTGCAGAAGCCTTTATGTTGGCAACTGTCCCAAGAGTCA
Source organism: Psilopsiagon aurifrons (assembly GCA_025447955.1). NCBI lineage: Eukaryota > Metazoa > Chordata > Aves > Psittaciformes > Psittacidae > Psilopsiagon > Psilopsiagon aurifrons. The sequence continues at coordinate 20,437 of JAOEHY010013370.1, read as the reverse complement.
CATCTTTTCCACAATTCTAAGACAAACCTCCCACTGAGTACACCTGAGGCACAGAAACACTGGGGATGGAGGCTCAGAATTTCTTGGTCCTGGTCTTACAAGATACTTTTTGCTCTGCCCTTCTACTTTCCAGGTATGGGCAGGAGGGCTTGGAAGAAGTAAAAAGTTCTGATAACCCAGACTTTTTACTTCAGTTTTGCAAAAAGCAGCTGAGGCCAGGTAGCTCAGTGTCTCAGAAAAAGAAGGGTGATGCTCACTTTCTGCTTATTGGCTTGAATCCTGTGCAGCAGCTCCTGAGCCTTTCTCTGTTTCTCCTCTCCTTGCTTTTCTTTCTTCGGGACGAGGGGTGGCGAGGCACTAACAGATATCTTCTGCATTGACAGCCTCTGACTCTTTTCTTGTCTCTTCCCCTCCCTGGAAAGTGAACAAACATACAGATCTAATACAATGAGAAAAGTACTGTAGCACAGATTTCACTCTCTTTTTGGCTAATCCTAAAAGAATTATCTCTACAGATTAGAAAATCGCGTATTATTTAACTCAGCCTTCTTTGAAAACAGCCTCTGTCATGGAGTCCCAGAGATTAAACAATCTGGAGCATGTCCAAAATAGAGCAGGCAGAAGAAAATAGGAAAATTTCAGTAAACCACCTGCATGAGATTTAGGTTCTCGAGGCTGCGTAAGTAAATAAATGGCATCCCTACAAGTTGCATCTCGGTGACAATCCCAGATCAGCAAAAGCAAAAATTATGTACCTGCAGAATTCTCAGCCAAGAACGCTCTTTATTCTCTTGTGGCTGCATCAGAGGCCAACAAGGCTGGATGTAGCCACAGAGTCGACAGAGAGAATGCACAGTGGTGCTGACAAACTCCTACTTTGTCATTCAGTGTACTCATAGTGGCTATGGGGAGGCCAATTGTATCTTTAGCGCATCTTCCCACCAACACCTCTGCCACAGATGTTGGTAACAAACAGCTATTTCAGAGACAGAGGAATGGCAAATGTTTCCTTTGGGACCACTCCTCTTCATTTAGCAAAAGCAGCTGATTAAGTGTTCTTCATGTGGTTCTTTTCATGCCCCTCTCTGCCCCTTACGTTCTCCATGCTTCTGCCATGGCCTGCTTCTCAGCCATTTCCCTTCTCAGCTTCACCATTTCCCTCTGGATCTCCTGCTCCTCCTTCTTGGCCTTCAGGGCCTTCCTTCTATCTTCCTCCTGTACTTGGAGCCTGGCCTCAGACAGAAGTGATTTCTTCAGGGACTGTTCTTGTCTCAGAAGCTCTAGTGCCTTCTGACGCCTTACTCGGTTTTCTTTCACCTGGGAAGGACGAAATAAAGAAAAGTCAAAGCAGATGAAAAAGGCTGAAGAATTTGTGGTTCACTGTACACTAACAGGGTGGGTCACAATCCACTTTTCACATGAAGTAAGTAACCTTACCCATAGCTGGTACTGACTGGTTTTGCTCTCAGACCAGCAAAAAACTCAATTCAAGAGTGGGGTTAAATCAGTATTACTTGGTGTGAGGAAACTCTGAAATTACCTACATGGTGGCTTTTCCTGCAAGTCTTCAGAAGCATCAGATGTACTGTAATTCTACAAACCTCTGTCTTACTCCTTTGAACTGTGCTGCCTTGCCTGCTCACCTGCTTATGTCTAAGCTCCATTGTTATTCGTGGATCTGTAAGCTTTTTGTTTTCCTTGATGTCTTCAAGTCTAAGGCCTTCCATTATCCCATGGCTCACAGCTTCACTTTGCAAAAGGTGTTGTAGGTATTCTTGGACAGAAGAACTTTCTGCTTCATATTCCAGATAGCTGCACAAGTCTGAAATGAGGAATGTAGAGTATCTAAGGCTAATCTGAAACGAATAAAGTCCTCTGTCTCAGATCACAAAGCCTATTGTAATTAAAGGGATCACATTCCCAGACTGGGAAAGTCTGATGAAAGCAGACATATTTCCGATGAAAGCAGACACACTGACTACACTCCATTTACTCCCAAAGAGTCTTAATCAGTCTTTCATTGAGCACACTAGAGCAGGAACAACATTTTGTCCAGTTTTTACTGCCTTGCTTCTGACTACCTCAAGCAGCTGTATAAATCTGACATACCCATACACAAAAGAAACAGAATTTCTCTTTTACAAAGGGATACACTGAAAGTTTATGAGGTGCATTTATGCAGCCCCACAGCTACCTGCTGTAAGAGCTAGGGAAGAAAAATGCTCTCTAATCTTGTTTCTACTAAGCCCACTAACCTGGTCTATCCAAAGCAACTTTTAAGTCTCAGTCTGACAAGCCACAAGGCCTGGCTCCCTTCCCCAGCACATTCGCAGAAAAAAATTGCTTTGTTCTCACCATCAAAGCATTCATTCTTCAGAGGGGCTGCAGAAGACTTTTCCAGGAGGTCAGAGTCAACTTCCTCTTCTCCATTGCTCACCAGTTCCAGTTCAGACTTCATCCAGTTACTGAGCAGCTCTTGAGCTATCATAAGGAAGGAGACTCATGACTTCACTTGTTAAAAAATATATGGGTAAGTATAAACTAGCAAGACTTTGACTATGTGATAGTTATATCACATGCCAGAAAGGTTATCTAAAATGACTGAAAGCTGATCTGTAACAAAAAGTGGAATAACAATAGTCCTGTTCTCATCTTGACCTATAAAAAGAACAGGAAAGAAAAAGTGGCAAACATTGTCCCTGTCACATGTCACAAATTAACTCTTCTCCACCTCATTTATCTCACAAGAGTGTGGACATTTAGATCTCTCCTACAATTACTACCGCCTTTATCAAGAAGATGGAATCCACGTGAGGCAATTCACAACTCAGATAACTTTCATGCTTTACCACTTGCAGACACTGAGATGCTTTCCACATGTACAGCCAAGGTTGTCATATATTAAATACAAAAAGAACCACTGTTTGGCCAAATGTTTCCTTCATTTGTACAGGTTAACCTTTGCAAGTACCACAGGAACAACCTGTCTAGATTACAAATCTGTCAGGTGGGGGCAAACTTCACCAGGGACTACCTGTGCTCAGAATTGAGATTGCAGGTACAGGAATGCACACATGATGGATTTGGTACTCCTCAGCAAGCTTAAATGCCTAATGAACAACTGAGTATGAACTCCCTCTATGGACTTCTAGGATTGGAAGGGACCTTAAAGATCATCTAGTTCCAACTTCTTGCCATGGGCAGGGACACCTTCCACTAGACCAGGTTGCTCCAAGCCCTGTCCAGCCTGGCCTTGAACACTTCCAGGGAGTGATATCTATCTGATAACAGAAAGAAGAGAAGAAAACATCTTATCACTTGGGGAAGGGCTCTTTTTTTTTGACTGAGAAATGTGATGTCTTCATAAGTGGACTATAAGAGTTCTGACATTTCTCTTATTGATACCTTCTTTTACAAAGTGGACTATGTGCAGTTAATACTGTCAAGTATTCTAATAATGGTTAACTCAGTCATTAAAATGCTGCCTCCTGTCAGGTTTCTACACTGCAGATGTACTTCCAGCACTGGGGGGAGAAAATTTCTCTCATTTTTTCTTATTTTCAAATTTCAGCAGCACTTGTGGCTGCAGACATTAAAAAGGGAACATTTAGTTAGGTAACTAGTGAGGAAAATTTTGCATAGGAATTGAAGTAAAACTACACAGTTATTCATAGATGTGGAACTTACACAGAGCAACTCCATTTTCACAGCTGACCTATTATTAAAAATACATCAGGTAATTTAACCCAGTCTCCTATAGCCCACTAATTGTATTTGAGCACACAATGTGTCTTCAAGGGCAGTATTCATCCTTGTCTTGACCTGACATCTCCAGGAGACAGACAGTTTATCCTTTTCTTAGATACGTAACTGTCTATCTTGGACTCCATCAATTGATTCCTTTTATGCCTTCCCCATTCATCTTACTATGAACTGTTTCTTACGGTCTCAAGTTTAGCAAGAACCTGTTCAGATGAAAACCACAATGCTGGATCAAGAACAGTTCATTTCAGGCAGCTTGTGGCAAGCAGCATTTCAGCTCACCTTCCTCACAGGCCTCATCATAATCTTGAAGGTGTTCCAAGGTTTCCAAACTTGTCACAGGACCACAAGGCTCCTGTGGATACCTTGACTTTTGAAGGGGAAAAGCTTCAGAGACAGCATACGCAGAGGTTTGGTCCACTCTCTGTAAAATGAGGAAATTAAAACATTTCTAAGGATTGCTGGATATTAAATTCTGAGCTTCCTATATCCATGTTTCTCCTCCAGAGAGAGCAAACATCAGTCAGAATGCAACACAAGACAGCATGGCTGTTACAAGAAATAGACATATTTTGAAACATATTTCTCTGACTGTTCAACTGACTGGAGAAATCGGACTGGGAAATCACTGAATAATAAGCATTCCTTTTGCAATTAGTGCCAATCATAGTGACTGGAGAAAATGTAGGGAGAACTCAAGGACCTATCCCCTGGGGGCTGGATGGAGACTTGCTGAGCTAGTCCACAGCAATCACTAACTATGAAATTTGACATCAGCATTTTGTCATAACCAGCTGGCCACTGCGTAAATAGTCTGAGTGATTTTCTGCCCCATATTCATCTCTCTGAGGTGTACATGTCACTGTGCTTCGACATATAACACTTGCAATGCAGACAGCTCCCATATATTCCTGGTATCTAATCTAACTGCCATCCTCCAGCTCAAAGCCATTTCCCCTTGTGCTTTCACTACATGCCCTTGTTAGAAGCCCCCTCCAAAAGCCCAGGTCTCCCGTAGCCCCTTTAGGCACTGGAGCTGCTCTAAGGTCTCCCAAAGCCTTCTCCGCGCTGAGCCAGCCCAGCTCTTTCAGCCTGCCCTCAGAGCGGCGCTCCGGCCCGGTGACCATGTCACGGCCCGGCTCTGGACTGGCCCCACCAGGCCACTCCAGAGGACGCCCTTAACGCTCTCGGCACCGCCCCCCCTCGTCCCGTCCGTTACCTTCGCCCCGGCCCCCGCGGCGAGGCGCCGCCAGCGGTACAGCTGATGTGCCGGGCGCGACAGAGCCGCTGCGGGCAGCGCCGTGAGCCGCGCGTTCCTCCCGGCGAGGCCCCGGGCGCACCGCGCCGACCACGGCTCCGCCATGGAAACGCCGCGGCTCTTCCGTGGAAGGGCGCCGTGTGTCCGCCGGCGCACGCCGATGATGCGGGGATACGGAACGCGCTCACGCCTCCTCCGGCCGCGTACGGCGGTAACGGCGCTGCGGGGCCCGCGATGCAGGTGAAGCAGTGCGGGGCGGGCGGCTCAGGGGGGACATTATCGCTCTCTGCAAGTGCCTGAGAGGAGGTTGTAATGAGGTGGGGCAGTCTGTGCTCTCAAAGTAACAAGCGATAGGGTAAGAGGAAACGGCCCCAGACTGACCAGCGGAGGTTTAGATGGAGACAAGGGAAAAAAACTGTTTACTGAACGGGGTGCTCAGGCACTGGAACAGCTGCCCGGGGCAGTGCGGGGGTCACCGTGCCTGGAAGTGTGCACACACCGTGTAGATGAGGCCCTCAGTGCTATGGGGTAGTGCTGGGCGATGGTTGCACTTGGTGAGCTTAAAGGTCATTTCCAGCCGAGTTGACTCTGTGATTCTGTGCTTCTATGATTTCAAGCCTGAGGTGCCAGGACAGAAAGTTGAAGCTAGGCATCACCTACAGAGGTGCTGTGAAATACGAAGTCACTAATCTCAACAAGATAACAGAGTTTTGTTAAGGGATAAAGTCAATAAAGTAAAAGCACATTACCATAGCCAGAGGCTCACTGATTAGCGTTTGTTACAGGTTTATATACTTTCACTATGGTATTAGTCATATCCATATTCATAATTCCCACTTATAGGTGGGGAATATTATAACTAGCTTCAGAAATTTATTATCGTAAGTCTCCTCCTCTTGGTGTCTGTGCGCTGCTTTACAGTGACTGTGGGCCTTGGGTCTTGAGGATGGAGTGAGCAGTCTTCTCATGCTAGCAGGGGACTTCAAGATGAAGTAAGCAGTCTTTCTCACGCTGCACTTTTCACCTGTGGCACAGTTGGATGCCCCAGTAATCACAGAACTAGCTGACACCAGCCATATCTGTATTTTTCTGATAGCTGGCAAAGATTTAGGACAGTGTGACCTTCCTGCAAAATGTATTGCAGGACAGGCAGACAAGTAGTATCCAAAGCTAGCAGATATTTGGGAGGCACTGTTTCTAACTGATAAGTAGAAGGATGGTGTGAAATAACTCATTTGTGTTTAATGGGGCCACTAAATCCTGTTCTCTCACCACAGACTTATAACACAAACATTATTCTTTATCTTCTACCTAAGTTAAGCTAAAAGTATTTTAACCCTATGTTTTCCAGGCACTAGCTTTTCTCATATCAAGCCCCCCCCCCTTTTCTTTTACCTTTGCAAATTCTTTTGCTATGTAACTCCATTTTACTCAGGAGTTCTGACAAAGTATTTACTACTTTCAACTTGTTGTCTAACCTTAAGTCATTAGCGAGCTTTGTTTCTGTTACTGCGAACCCATACGGTTATATCCACATAACACCACCTATGACTTGGAAAAGCCAAGTGTTTATCACGTGTTTATCACAGTGCCCTCCGCAACAGTGCCACCAACATGGCAATCCACCCTTGTGTATACGCATAAAAGTCCATGTATGTACTGCCTCTCTGGGCAGCGCTCTCAGACACCCCAGAAACCAGCTCCCACAGTGTACACGTTCAGCCTCTCTCACCGTGCCTAAACAACCAATGCAAACCTGAAATTAAAAGATTTCATGTAAAAATACCGATACATGTGCTGCTGAGCCTCAGTGCGTCCAGAAACTCTCACCAGAGAAACCTCAGCTGCTTTAAATGTAAAAACCCAAAACAAAAACCTCTGAGAGCTCAAAGCCATCAAAAGACTGAAGGAGCAGTAGAGGACTGAAACCAGCACAGCCCAAGAGCTGACAGGCAGCTGTACCTCAGGTATACCAGGCCCCAACACCCTCGCACAATCCCTATGGAAAGGAATGGGAAAAACCATCATCTGGCATAAAGGCAGCTGGAGGAGTTGGTACACATTTGCTCATCTGCAGGATGCTTATGACTGGTGAAGAGGAAAACCGAGAAAGCAACTTCTCTTCAAAGGAGAAACACTTGCCTCGTTCCTATAGATATGACTGGTGTATTGGTGAGGGGACCAGCTGCACAGTTACACTTCACATTCTGGGGTGTTTGTAGGAAAAGATGTACTTCATACCAAGCTGTATAAATTAAAAACATCTCAAAGTCCGTGTTCTGCCTCTCTGGGCAGCACTCTCAGTCCAACCAGGTGGCAGACTTCTCATTTCAGAGATCAGCTAGTGAAACCACTCCCAGGAAGTGACAGTTACAGGGCTTTATCCCTGCCACCTAGATCTGTCTGCTGAATTCTGACTAGGGACACTGATTTCTCCAAGACTTCACAGTAAGTCCGTGCTGGGAAGATTCATACCAGTCTTGCATTTGTGTGCTTCCCTACTGCATTGTTGTCTCTTTCCTGTATTTCTGACTTTAGCAGTAACTGCTAAAAGACCACAAAGCAATGGATTACTTCTGCAAAGTGAGGGGAAAGTCAGGCTAAAATGTTACTGGTGGCCATATCACCATAGTACACTCAGACTGTACATTTCTTGGGGCAGTGACACTCTTCACTTTTCCTTTGGAGAGTGCATTTTCAGATACAACAGGAAATAAAAGCATGATCTTAGTAATGCACCAGTATCCTAAGCATGCAAATACTTCAAATGGATCTCAGAATGAAAAACTTTACTACTTTGATGTAAACAGATGGAGAAGCTAAGTGAAAAACCAAATATGCAACCAGAAGTCAGTAACATGACATTCATGAGGTGGTGGTACCACCTCCCTGGCTGTGTTACAACTTGCAGGTAAGGGCATGCCTGTTTCCTAAGACTCACAGGCACGTGTTGGTCCTTCCTGCAGAAGAAAAAGGCAGTTTTGCCCTTCACTCTCTTAAATGGTAAGAACATCAGGCATTGAAGAGGCTGCCCAGGGCAGTGGTGGAATCACCATCCCTGGAAGTGTTCAAAAATCATGTACATGAGGCCTTCAGTGATATGATTTAGTGGTGGCCTTGGCAGTGCTGTGGAATGGTTGGACTTAATAATCTTAAAGGTGTTTTCCAACCTAGGTGATTCTGTGATTCTGTGTGTGAAGGAGCATTAGCTGTCCAGGCACTATTTTACAGCTGGTTTATTTGAACAACAAAATGAAGAAATTGGTTCAGTCTGATCAGAAAGATGACCAAAGATCCTTCCAAAAGCATCAAACATAACCTTCCTTTGCAACAATTCACAATAGCAGTCATTTCCTTGCCCCAGTTTTCTCCAGCCAAAGGCTTTGGGGCTATTTCAGGCAGAAGATCCTTTTTATTTCCAAGTCTCTCCTGAGAGAAATTTGTCCAGTTCTCACAGGGAAGTTAGGCAGTATCAGCTGCCTGGCCTGGGGTGCTGCTGAATCCCTGCCCCATCTGTATTGTCCCAGAGACACGTATACAGATAGATTCTGATCCTGAAATACTTGGCTCCAAGGTCAAGCTGGCTTCTTGTCAGAGAAGTAGGTTCTTAGTGTCTCCTCAGACGTGCAATTGAGTTTGTCAGCCCAGTCAGTTCTTTTAAGAATGAAAGTTGCAATGCAAATAGCCAAATCCTGGCTTCCAGCCCACTCTTCATCTTTCCAGTCCCAGCACTAGACACAAAATGTTTCACAGACTGTAAAATAAAAGCCCATGGACTGCAGTGGGCCCACTCCTTCTTCATTACACCCACAAATTGCAGTGATCTGGATAATCCCTCAACCAAGAAAGAAGGAAATAAACTTGTGAAAGACCAGTAGACAGTGATATGGCCATACAAGCCTCCAGGACAACAGGGTAATTGTGTAGATGACTAATTTCTTAAGGTAAAACAAATTGGAGCGCCTAAAGGAAACCAGCAAACACTTCTTTCCATTTTTTGTTTAAAATTCTGATAATAAGCATTACTCTGCGTAGCAGGATGCAGCTGGTAGGTACTCTTTGCCAAGCTCTGTGGACATTTTGAAATGCCATTCAATATGAACCAGGTACTGGGTGTCACAGCCTCTGAGAAGAACAAACCCGTGGCCAAGATGTGCAGATCTGATTTAGTTTTACACTGTTCTGTATATTTGTATGGTTGTTAAACAACATCCTGGTATGCTAAAAAAACCACCCCAAAACAAAACAAAACACCCATCATTGACATTGAAAATTCTGTTTCCTGAGCACTTTTTTGTTTTATTTTCTGCTTGGGGGATGTTTTTTTCTTCTGTAATCTCAGGTTTAGTAATTCCAAGAAATATCGTATTGTGTCAGCACACTGTGGGGGTCCCTCATGCAAACAGCAAAAGCCACTCGCTTCCTCCATGCTGAAAATGCTCTTGCCAGTAAAAACTATTTTGGTATGAGGGTTTTCTTTTTGCTGTTTGTGAACTTATTTACTCAGTAACTACAGTTATATTAGATCACAAACTTAATGTTGGTGTCACTTATTTTACCCCCTATTGTGGCTGTGTAGTTAGTCGTGATGGCAAAAAACACTGAGACGGCCAAAACAGCCACATGAAAGAACGAAAGAAAGAGAGAGAGTTCAAGCAGTGAGTTTATTGGAAGGAGCTCCTCCTTATATGTCCTTCTACATAGCATGGTACAATCACATTGGCTAAGCGTAGCATCACACAAACTTATAGGTTAAGCATAGCATAATACAAACTTATTGGTCAATAGATTGTTATTCTATTCATGATTGGTTGTTGATACCTGTTCAAAAGTTTTTTCTACTAAAGTCCATTGTTTTGCCAAGTTCTTCCTTTGTAGTTAGTTACTCCCCTTATCTGACTCACTCCTCCAAATGCCTTCTACTTTCCCACTCAGATGCCTCTGGTGCCTCATTTCTCATGGGTACACTTTAACATCTTCGAGACTGAGTTCTAACTTCATGTCTTCAGTCAGGGAATCCGCGGGCCTACCATAGCCCCCTACCACACCCTATGGATGTGATGATAATGGCAATGTTGCAAAGATGTTCCATCAGATTTCTTTTAATAATTCCTTACAGTGTGATTTACTTGAGAATGACTCAGGGATTATGAAAGGAAACCAGCTCCATTTTATGCACAAATTCTGGTATTTTCTGTCCTTTGCCCATGGCGTAGACACCATGGAGTAGAAGCATGGAGACTCCAGTGTACTGTTCCCAGGAATGATGGAGGAACAAGGTTTAGTTCTCACCTCAACAACAAGAGATTCAAACTCCTTTCAGAAGAGTGTCCTAAGTATGAGATAGTAGGAAAAAACATTAAAGATTGACTTGGCAACCAAGGAAGGGAAAACATGGGCAAGTTTCATTGGGTACTCAAGTCAGGAAAGGAGGAAAACCCACCATTTCACGAGTACTTTAGAGACTCATTACCTAGTATGACTATAAATATGCACAAGAGGGAAGAATGTATCCTTGCTACATATCTTTGTAGTCCCCAAAACCAGAGGAGCCTAGGTGAGGGCACCAGCCACCAGGCCCAAGTTTCTCTCTCATTCTGCTCAGTTTCTCTGCCCTGTGAAGCCCTCATCATCCTCTACAGTGTGGAGCAGCTTGGTAGGAAGAGCTTAACCCTGCTTTGAATGCATATGGGTGATCTCCTGTGGTTCCTTCCACTCTAAAATAATCTAAGTGAAAGTGTCAGTTCCTACTTCAGATTTCTCTCTATTAACCCCAAAGATCTCATAACTTACAGGAAAGAGGACATGTGCAAAGGTGGGAGGTGGCATCCTCGCAGCCACAAGCTTCAACCCAAAGTCTCTCTCAGCCAAGGGATAAACTGGGGTGAGAACTGCCCCATCCTGCACTAGTACTGTGCTGGTGTTCCCCGGGACAGGCAGCTGAGCTCCTGCAACTGTGCAAGTTTAGGGCTGTAAGCTAGTCCTGCTGGCAGCTGGAATTAACTCATCCAGGACAAAGCACTATGAGCGGGATGCAGGCAGAGGGGGCTGAAGTATCCACTTGAAGCAACTCTGGTGTAGGAGGAAAGCTGGATTATGGCTGCCACTGGAGCGTTTGCAAAGATGCATTTTTTTTTCAAGGGCTACTATTTATGTTTTCCCTGCTGTGGTATTTCCCCTTTCTTCCTCAGAACCACTCTGCAGCATCAAGAGGCCAGTCACGTGGGAAAATGAATGTAAAGTTTGCTTTACTTTTGTGCATGGGCTTTTGAGCAGATGCTGTCAAGAGAATCCCCCTACAAGCCACAGCTGGTTTCTGGTTTACTTTCTTTCCTTCACTCCGGCAGAAGGGTCACCCTCAGAGCAGCCAACCCAGCCTGGTAAACTTGGTCAGGGCTAGCCTCGAGACCACCCTTCAAAGGAAGATACTCCTGGGTGTCTCCCAAAGAGAACAGTGGGCTTTTGCGGACCGCGGGTGTCAAACACCAGGCTGCAGGGAGTCCTAGCTGTGGGTGGCCATCGTTCTGTGAGCTGGTGAGCTGATGACATTCATTCTCCCCCTGACCCGCGGGGCTCCCAAACCCGCCCGGACGCGTTGCTGTGTAGCGCTGCCGGGGCAGGAGCTTGGACGAGCCGCTCTCCAGAGCTCCCTTCCGTGTGACCGCGTTCCAGCTCTCCAGCCTGCAGAGCTGAAGCTCCCCCCTGCTGTACGAGAACGCAATAACCTGTGCTGGAGCGCTCGCTGGAGCTGCGCCCCACGAACCAGAGCCCCGCTTCGCAGCACCACCTCGCCCCCAGCTCCTCTGTGCCAGCAACGCTGAGTGAAGCGCTTGTGAGTAAATGAGCGAGCGCTTCTGAGTGAGGCACAGAGGGAGCGGAGGGCGGGTGGGCAGCGTTTTAGCAAGAGGTAACGGGAGCGGGTGGGCGCTGCTTGTGAGTGCAGAGAAAGGGGAAGGGCTGTTTTTTCTGACTGGGAAGTGTGATGTCCTTATAACTGGATTGTAAGAGTTCTGACATTTCTCTTATTGATACCTTTCTATGCACATAGAAGACTATTAAGTATTCTAATAATATATTCCAGATAAAAGGCCTTCAGCTGACCTAGGAACAATCCTGAGAGATCTGTAGCTATAAACAGGAAAACCATAGCAGCAAATGAAAATAAGAAACACAAGTAGAACAACTTTTCCACCCATTGCAAAACCAGCTCCTTATGAGCCACTGTGCTGTGCAACACATTCAGACAGTGCACTGCAAGCAGATAAGTGTATTCTCTGCTACTAGTTAAACCCTTGGGGATTGCAAGTGAAACAGCTGACTTCCTATATTGAAGTGGATGCTTGAGACGTCTTCATTCTGTAAAGTTCACTTTGAAGTCTTATAAGAATGGTCAACTCGGTTATTAAAATGCTGCCTCCTGTCAGGTTTCTACACTGCAGATGTACTTCCAGCACTGGGGGGAGACAATTTCTCTCATTTTTTCTTATTTTCAAATTTCAGCAGCACTTGTGGCTGCAGACATTAAAAAGGGAACATTTAGTTAGGTAACTAGTGAGGAAAATTTTGCATAGGAATTGAAGTAAAACTACACAGTTATTCATAGATGTGGAACTTACACAGAGCAACTCCATTTTCACAGCTGACCTATTATTAAAAATACATCAGGTAATTTAACCCAGTCTCCTATAGCCCACTAATTGTATTTGAGCACACAATGTGTCTTCAAGGGCAGTATTCATCCTTGTCTTGACCTGACATCTCCAGGAGACAGTTTATCCTTTTCTTAGATACATTAAGGCCTATCTTGGACTCCATCAATTGATTTCCTTTTATGCCTTCCTGCATTCATCTTACTATGAACTGTTTCTTACGGTCTCAAGTTTCGCAAGAGCCTGTTCAGACGAGAACCACGATGCTGGATCAAGAACAGTTCATTTTAGGCAGCTTGTGGCAAGCGGCATTTCAGCTCACCTTCCTCACAGGCCTCATCCTGGCAAACTTACTGCCACTCATGCAAGCCCCACCGCCGCTGAACCAAACGGCTGTTTCCGCAGCACTCCCATAGGGCAAGGAAAACCCTTGGCTGAACCTGACCCCGCTGCTGGAACATCCCAGCTCCCCGCGGGGCCGCCCCGGGTGAGACAACCCTCGGGCAGACCCAACGCCCTCTCGCGGCCGCCGTTTAAATCGTTGGAGGCGCTTTAAACCGCGGCGGACACCGCCGTAACCCGCGCGTTCCTCTCGGCGAGGCCCCGGACGCACCGCGCCCACAGCGGCTCCGCCGTAAGAGCGCCGCTGCCAGCGCGCAGAAGGGCACTGCGTGTCCGCCGGTACGCGCTGATGATGCGGTGGATACGGGAAGGGAAGGGGCGGGGCTCGGAACACGTTCACGCCATCTCCGGCCGCGTACGGCGGTAACGGTGCTGCGGGGCCCACGATGCAGGTGAAGCTGTGCGAGGCCGCCGGCGGGCGGCTGGGGACCCTGGTGGGGCTGGGCAGGAGCGGGGCCGCCGTGCTGCCGCTGCCGGGATGTCTGCTCTACACGCGGACCGGTTCGGCGCCACACCTCACCCACGACACGCTGCAGACGGTCGGCGGCGTCCCCGTTGTGGCGCAGCTCACCTTGCCTACCCTGTGAGTACCGCGGTCCTCATAGGGAGGTCTCTCTGTTTACAGGACGGGCTTCTCGCTTCCTCGGGTGCGAGGCGAAATGCCGGAGTCGGTTGGTCCTTTGTTGCTTCTCGATCAGAGGGAGGTACAGTGACTTAAGGATATAGAGGGCTGGGGGAGGGGGAAGAGCGGGAGGAGGGCTGTTAATCTCGAGGAGGCTCATGGGGTACCTTATCTCGCTCTACAACTGCCTGCAAAAAGGATGGAGTGAGATTAGTAATGGTACTCAGAAAATCACAGCGTGGTTTCGTGCTCTCCAGCAAGGCAGTGGTCACTGGTCAGTGTGAGTAAAAGCTCTGCCTTTTCGCCACAGAATTATGAGTGCCCTGGTTTGTAAGATGTGATTCTTGAGCTCTGCGTTTAGTTCTGTCTCTGCTTTGTTGCTTGGTAGCTGGATAATAACTATCAGTATCTAAACCAATCCAAGTTCAGACACTGCATAACTATGGGAAGCAGGGGGCTTAGTGATGAAACCACTGATCTTTCTTGTTTGCTTAGTTAATGTGTTTCTCTACCTGGATGCAGGGCAGAAATTCATGAGGTCCTGGAAGAGTACAAAGAAGGAGCTGCGAAATTTATAGGTAAAATATGTGTATTTGTATATCTGGAGAGATAATGCAGGTGGATCTAGATGGTGAATTTTTAGGCAGCACACTTGGCAGAAAGATGTGGGTATAGGCTTTCCATGTTTTGGCATTTTCTCAAAGTGGCACTAAGGAAGACTTGACATAGTATATTGTCACTAATATGGCCACAGATTCTTCAAACAGGCTACAAAAATGGGCAGTTTCACTTTATCTATCTTTTTTCGTTTCCTGTACCCAGCTTTCTCTTTGGGAGCTTCAGCACTGACTAGGGTGGGCTTGGCCCAGAGTTGAGACTAGAATTGAGAGAGGTTTTACTGTAGCCCCAAGTCACAGCTGCAAGTGAATCTTGCCATGTGCAATTTCTGACCTCTTTTGAGGAGAATTAGAAATTCTCATGAGAATGGCCTCCCCCATGAAGCTGATCAAATACATTCCCTGAGAACATCTATCTGCTCAAGCTGGCTTTTTTGATTCTCATTAAATAGTTGTTTTTGTCTAAAGATTTCCAACAGGAAATCTTCATCCAATATGAAGAATAAACAGGCAAAGTACCCCACATCAAATCAGTTTCAGCTGGTGGATGCTTCTGCCTCTGAGCTATTCCTGTTTTGAGAAGATGTTAGGGGAAGGACCCATGCTGGATTTGAGGGAGCTTTGAGGAACTAAAGAAGCTGATGAAGAAGCTCATTTTCCCCCTTTCTTTGTTCTTGTCCATTTAGCAGTTGCACTGTACTTGCTGCCTGTATTCTCCTTGCATTTTCCCATGTTAAAGAGTCAGTTTTACGAATAAACTCAATTTTAGCTTGTCAAATATTAGACAGTCAACACTGCTATAACCCTTAGCTACTGCACCAAGCCCCAAGCCTTTGTGGTCTTCGTTCCCTGTACTCCATTCTTGGAGCAGTTCCTGAGGACTCATCTTTATCTTAAGATCTTGGTGACAAGCGTAAGAAAAGCAGCAGTTCTTACATTTGTGACTGTCATGGGTTTTTTTCTGTGGTTGTTGTAACCGCACACATTATGCAGCAAAGATCACTGTTATTAGGCTGCTGTGGCAAAGGAGTTTGAATGCATAGTGAATACGGGGTTATCATCTTGTTGTGAATATCTGTGTCATAGCCTGTATTTATGTCTGGGAAGGTAGCTCAGGGAACTGGAAGATGGATCAACCAAGTCAAGAAACTTCTCTGAGATGCTTTGGTTGTCTGCATGTCTCAGGCTGCACTGAGTATAGGGTAAACCCTCTCAAAGTGATAGCATGTCTTTAATTTCTGTAATTTATAGTCAGTTCTTTGTATGCAATCTGGCAGACTTTGGAAGAAAAAACTCCATGCTGCTAATGCTGAGGTGTTCTTATGAATGTTTTGTCTGTGTCCATTGCACATACATTTTTAACATGTAAAATAATGTAAATTATTACCATTTTTAAAAACTGTAGGACAAGGGGTGATTGGTTTAAACTTGGAACAGAGGAAGTTCATCTTAGATATAAGGAAGAAGTTCTTTACTGTGAGGGTGGTGAGGCCCTGGCATAGGTTGCCCAGGGAAGTGGTGAATGCTCCATCCTTGGCAGTGTTCATGGCTGGGTTGGACAGAGCCTTGGGCGACATGGTCTAGTGTGAGGTGTCCATGCACATGGCAGGGGATTGGAACTGGATGATCTTAAGGTCCTTTCCAATCCAAACCATTTTATGATTTTTGTCCTATATACACACACCAAGCTTTTTCTTTTTTTTTTTTTTTTTTTTTTGTTTCTTTCAATTTTAAATCACATCAAACTTTTAGTCATGCATGGCATTACGTGAGCGAAGTTATGGCTTGGATTTCTAAAGGAAGTTTGCTTGCTCCCAACTTGCAGTAAACTTTGACTGCTTTGGGACAATTTACTGCTTCAGGAAAAATTAAAAACTTCTTTCTCTGAAACTTCTTGGGGCCTTCACCGATTTCCATGACTGTATGTGAAGAGAAAATTGTATGTCCTTGGAGCATGCTGTCTAGCTTTCTGGCATTTGAAGCTTCCAAAGTGGCAGGGATTATAAACTTATAATTCGTGTAGCCGATGTTACTACACAAGACATCTTGTTACAGCTGGTCTTGCTATACGCTTTTGTTCATTAAAAGTTCTAGGCTTGAGGTTGTTCTCACTTGAGATTGTGTCAGATGTCTCCGGTATACCAGTTGAGTGGTCAAGCAAGTCAGCTGTTTGGTGTGGCAAATTTTATCAGCAGGAGTATTAATCAAGAAGAAACTCTGAAAGGAGCTGTGTGGGTTGCAGAGTCAAAGGGTGTTATTTGATGGTGTGTCCTGATGCTGCACTCTCCTGTCTGTAGTTGGTAAAGCTGGGGAAACAGTCTGCCTTCTTTCGTGCTGAGAGGTCAAATGAACACTATTTTCTTTGTCAGAGTGGATGTACCTATGTGTGTGAGAATACCCTGTTCCCCTTTTGCAAATTTTACAGACCAGTAGCTTTGTTTTTGGTTCATGAAACTCTATTCTGTCTGTTGCTTCATTTCCAGGTATGCCAGACAAGGTGCTGTACTGCTCCCTTCATGACCCAGTCACTCCCTGTCCATCTGGCTTCAACACTAACAAGGTATAGTAACTGTAAAGAGTTAAAAGGTCCACTTAAAGTTCCCAAAATAAAACTGTCAGTCTTCCCCTTTGGCTGGGTGAGTCTGCTTAGCCACAAGATTTTTTGTATGCTTTGTATAAATATTTGCACAAAGAGGAGCATCATTACATGTTCATATCTCCAGCTAAATAAAGCTGGACATTTTCTTACTTGACAGGATGTTCCCTGAACAGTTCAGTGGCAATTCAGATAGAAAGGAGAGCTCTGGACTCCCATACTCTTGGAGTTAATATGATAGTGAAAAAAACCACATGTATTTTAGCTTATATGTAGTACAAGCTTATGACTGTGCCACTGATAAGCAATAAACCTGAACTTCTGTGTGTGTATTTAGTCTTCTACAGGCCCACAAAGGGGAAAATCTTAGTATTTTTGCAGGAAGGTGGCTCAGCAGTCCAGGAGCGCGTAGTGCTGTGGATGTTTGCCCATTCCATGCCGCACGCGCTCATGTTCTCTGTGCAGTCCACGTTCTACTTGCTGCCTGTCACAGCTTTGGCTTGGAGGAGCCACTCCTGGCACCTGCACAGTGCCAAGGCCAGTTTGGGTGCCGTTGCATTGGGTGAAAGGTCACTGAATGACAGAGTGTAATGACTGTCATCTAGCTGTCAGTGTATACTCTTTCTGCTGGGAACTAGGCTGAGAACTGTCTCTCTGCAGGAAAGGAGTCACCTGAAGCTTGTCTCACTGTTTTGCAGCTGTGAGGTGATGGCAGCAATCTAAACCTGGAGGTTGCAGGTTTTATTGGGTTTTGTATTTTGAAGCTGGTTAAGATTATTGTCACCTTGCTGCAAGGCATTCACCAGCTAGATTTACACTCACAAATACTTCTGAGCGCTTTTTGAAAGCAGTGGGATAGAAGACTTTGCATTCTGTGCTAGAAAGCGTGACACAGGCTGGTTTAAAATAATCAGAGGGTAATGCTCAGTTCTCTAAGTCACATGGCTGTTTTATTTAGGAAAGCAGCTGTTTTCCTCTGGAGAGCAGAATGAAGGTAAGTAGGCTTGATTAAATTATGTGCCCTTTGGCTCAAACAGTTCTGGCTTTCCTCTGTCTGCTGTCACCAGCTGTTCCTTGATGCTCTCACGTAAGAGGCAGCAGGTACTAACCGGCCAACATGCTGCTGCAGAACAGTGTAGAGCTGCTGCATTCCAGTTATTTTTCAGGTGGTAATTTGGGATCTCCCTCTACCTTGGAGACTTCTGCCTGTTTCTTTGTTACTCAAATTCTGTGAAATTGGCTGATGAGGTCAGAAGTAATCAGCAGAGATGGATGGATGGATGCTTGTACAGCAGATATGTTGTGCAACCCATTTGTTTTTTTTTTGTGAAGACTAAAAGACAATTGTTCTGCTCATTTTTATTTTTGTTTTGCATCAGCTTATCAAATTCAATTTATTAGTATGCATGAGAAATGCATTGCTGAATTTGTCTGGTATAGGCTAAGAGAATGCTTTTAAATTCTCAAGTCACAGAAAGTCCCTATAACACTTCAAGCTGCAAGCTATTTATGGTAGCTGAAAAGAGTTCTTCATTTAAAAATGCACTGATGGAGATGAAAAAAACTAACTTCTAAAGGGTTCAAGCATAATGCTTAATCTACTTCAATACTCCTTTAAAATTTGGGAGCAGCAGTGTGTCACAAGTCTAGCAGTAACACAACAAAAGCAATCGTAGAACCGTAGCATCATAGAATGGTTCTATAGGGCTGGAAAGGACTTTAAGATCATTCAGTTCCAGCCCCCTGCCATGAGCAGGGGTGCCTCACACTAGACCATGTTGACAAAGGTGCTGTCCATCCTGGCCTTGAATGTTGCCAAGGATGGAGCATTTACTGCTTCTCTGGGCAAACTGTTCCAGTGCCTCACCACCCTCACAGTAAAAAATTTCTTCCTTACATCTTAACTGAACTTTCCCTTTTTAAGCTGAAGCCCATCACCCCTTGTACTACAGCCGCTGATGCAGTCCCTCTCCAGCATCCAAGCTGCATTCAAAAGTTAATTCCAGTTTCTGCAGAGTGGGATAAAACATGCATAGTTACAGTGGCTACAGTCACATTCTGTGGCTCTGCATGTTTAGTGAATTGAATGGTGCTAGCCCAGAGGGGATGAGGTAACATAATCTCTTTGTGAAGGTGCTTTTGTCTTGCTTTAAGATCTTTTGAGTGTAGCATGGAGTAACGATAGATGATGGAGGCCCATGTGTGCATGCAGAAGGGAAGGTGTGTGAGGAGACTGAGAAGGCTGTGTGTGAAACCCTAATGAGTACCTGCCATTTCTTACATTGTGTCTGTTTGAAAGCTATGTGTTTCTTTTGTGCTTGGTATTTCAATCCCTTCTTAAGTGGCTGGATTTGGGACCTAAAATAACATTGAATTCTAAGATTAAATTGCCTAACCTTTTTTATTCTCTGTGTCTGTGTGGTTGATACATACATGTATGTTCGCTCAGGTGGTATGAATTCACTGCTTAAAAGAGGAAATAGTTCATGTTTTGCATTATGTACAGAAAACTAGTGAACTGTAATTCCTGTTGTATCCTTTTCTGTGTTTTGTGAGATGACAATGTAAGTTTGATGGGAATTAAATCTTTTCTTCTTTTTATTTTTCTTTTTCAAATTCTGCCACTAATTTGGATGATGATAGGCTATATGCTCTATCTCGGAGACTTTCAAATATGTGGAGAATTACTGCGTTGAATGTTACGGTTTCATCAAAGCAGATCCCAGACATCACAATTAAGTCATTTATCTCCTTTCACTCATTGTGCAAAGTGCAGCTGATTACCTGATCCATGGTCCTGGAGAACTTGCCTATGAAGTATCATTCCAATATCTGGTGTTTCACCAGGCCAGTTCCTTCTCTGCTATGACACTTAAGATCTGTTAACTTTTGCAGCTAATATTCATCCCTGTTTGTCCTTGACAGACAGTGTCCCTGTGGGGAAGTTCAGGGCGCATGGAGATCACAGCTTCCAAGTTCATGGATATGCAGCGGGCTATCCAGCCAGATTGCTTCCAGTGCATCTCTGATGGAGACACCATTGCAGGAGAAGCTGGTAGAAAAAGGGCCAAGAAGTCTGTGGATAGGTCACTTTCCTTCCTGGATGCATGCCTTCAGATCCTAGAAAAATCACCGGTAAGGTCCCCAAAATATGGGGCTGCTTTTTGGTCTGTGCTGCATCTTTGAATAGTCTGAGGATGTGATTTAGAAGGAAATTGTGTCACCCGGATGTATCAGAGAATGCCCAGGTGAGAGTCCTGCGTGAGGTGTAACCAGTAGCACTGTGGAGTTTCCTTCCTTCCTTTAATAACTGGCTGTCATGGTTTAAGCCCACTCAGCAACTCAGCCATGCAGCCGCTCGCTCACTCTCCCTCCCCTTCCTCCCCCCCTGCTCCCGGAGGGATGGGGAGGAAGATCGAAAGAATGCAACTCCCATGGGTTGAGATAGGAGCATTCCAGTAACTGAGGTATAACACAAACCACTGCTGCTACCACCAGTAATAATAATGATAAGGGAAATACAAGGGAAGA